>OX578142.1:57268087-57296424 GCA_951213105.1 Amaurobius ferox | reverse complement strand
TATTATATATATATATTATATATATATTATATATATATATATTATATATATATATATATTATATATATATATATATATATATATATATTATATATATATATATATTATTATATATATTATTATATATATATTATATATATATATATTATATATATATATATATTATATATATATATTATATATATATTATATATATATATATATATATATATATATTATATATATATATATATTATATATATATATTATATATATATATATATATATATATATTATATATATATATATATTATATATATATTATATATATATTATATATATATATATATATATATATATATATATATTATATATATATATATATATATATATATATATATATTATATATATATATATATATATATATATATATATATATATATATATATATTATATATATATTATATATATATATATATATATATATATATATATATATATATATAATATATATATATATATATATATATATATATATATATATATATATATATATATATATATATATATATATATATATATATATATATATATATATATATATATATATATATATATATATATATATATATATATATATATATATATATATACTATATATATATATATATATATATATATATATATATATAATATATATATAATATATATATATATATATATATATATATAATATATATATATATATATATATATATATATATATTAATATATATATATATATATATATATATATATATATATTAATATATATATATATATATATATATATATATATATTAATATATATATATATATATATATATATATATATATATATATATATATATATATATATTTAATATATATATATATATATATATATTAATATATATATATATATATATATATATATATATATATATATATATATATATACATGTGAGGAAACCTAGGTCTAGAAAATGTCCTGCAAAAAATGCCGATAGATGGCAGCACTTCATCAAAATTCGCCAGAGGGCACTTTAACTACGTCACGCTGATAAGATCTTTCAGTCTGTCGCTGACCAGCAGAGAGGGAGGACGTGTGTTCTTGTCAAAGGTCACTTCTAAGGTTATCAATCGCGACACGTCATTTCCAGCACAGACTACTATACAGACCTGTCACTCTGGATAGTTTCGTTTTCGCGGCGGCCATTAGAGATAGACCAAACATTGGGTTGGCGCGCTCTTGGCGATGGTCTGGTTTGATCCGAGTGCTTGGCGATGATCTGGTTTGGGTCCAAGCCGATTTTCAATGTTATAACCCTATTTCGCTCGGCGAAAACTTAGAACAACAGACTAGCGTGGTTTGAGTAACGTGAAAAAGGATTATTTGTTAAGTGTTTAGATCATTTTATAGAAATGGATTGATAAAAGAAAACTAGTTGCGTTACAGGGTATGTAATTTATGTTTATTAAAATTGAAATAATTTTAGTTATCACCATCCTACATACGTGTTCATTATAAGTATACACGTGTTCATAAGTATACACGTGTTCATATAAGTATACATGTGTTCATCATACGAAATTAGTGCTGTGTTGTTATTACTGCCGGATTAGACTAAATTTTAAGAGGTAGTGGTATAATTAGTTAAATATTTTCCGTATTTTTATAAAATGTGAAATAATTGATATTTGGATAGTTTTTTCTTAGTTGAATGTGATATAGTATGTGTATATATTTATGTAAAATTTTTATTAAGTGCCTTATGGTGAAAAATTCCCCCCCCCCCTCGGGTAATTAATGATTGAGTTCCACAACTTCGATAGTGCATTTATGTAAATTTGATATTTACTATATGAATATTTTTATATTAAAAAAAAAAAGTCTATTATCAGTATCCCTGAATAAATTAAGAACGATCAACACGCTAGTATACTTTTTAGACTGAAAGTATTATATAATATTTCAGTCTTTTGAGTATGTTAGCTTGTAATTTTTTGTGCATTATGTTTTATAGTGAGACAATGCAATGTGTGTATTTTTTAATCTATTTTATGATTATTTGAATTAAATATATAACTATGTTTATTTAAATATTCTTAAACTAATGAATATATTTATGTTGCAGATTAATGTATTTTTAAATCCTGATCCTTTCTATAGTTTCAAAAATTATAAAAGTACAGTCCTCAACATTTTGTTCCCCTCCCGTTTAAAAAAAAATCGCCAAGCGAGCGATAATGCGCCAAATCTGGCAGACGCATCGCACTTCAGTTGGTCCATCTGACTAGCGCTAGTGTCTATGGGACATCCCATGTTAGAAATGTTGCCATAGGATCCTATGGGAGTGAGCCTTCTGAATATAGTATTCTGTGATTTCCAGATTGTGCGATTGCGAAATCCCTTGAAACCTCTTCCTCAGGTCAAGGGTCAGTCAGCGATTGTGACATTCCCTCTCAAGACTCCGAGTGAAGTGAAACTCACTCCGTATGAGTCATCATGCCTCTTTCGCAATTGCCCTCTTTGGGCGGAGGCATCCGGTGCTGCGCCTCACCAAACTTCCTCTCAAAAGAGGGGAGGGGGGCATTGAGAGGCATCCTCCCAAAGAGGGGGGTCTCAAGAGAGGCATCCTCCCTCCCGGGGGTCTAAAGACCCTCTGAGAGGGTCCACTCCAAAGAGGCATCCTCCCAAAGAGGATCCACTCCAAAGAGGGAAGCTTCCTCTCAAAAGAGGGAAGACCCTCCCAAAGAGGGCCTCTCCTCTTGCTGCGCCTCCCCGATCTGCCGGTGAACCGGTATTTTATAACTACTAGTATGGTAGGAAACTCTGTGATAATATTTTAGGTCGCTAAGGAATCAATTTATGTAAAGATCGGGGTAAAACATAAAATAACTAAAAACGAATTAGAAATTTAAAAAAGAAGACAAATTCCTGTTTTAAATAAATCGCCTAAATATACCATTTGTTGTATAAGCTATACCCTTTATATAATATTTATATTGAACTGACAATACGTAGATGCGGGGAAAAAAAAGCCCCACCTCTTGTTTATAACATCGTTCGTCATAGAGCAAATTAGAGATACCATTCAATAGGAATATCTTCTACAAATTTTTGTGCATAAAATTTGTATAAAGGCCTATCTTCATATCAAAATACGCACAAACTTTGAAATTTCCAATGGTAACACCCAAGTTTGGTAACATATTTCGAAATTAGAGCAAAATTTAACCTCCGATACCAAATTTCAAGGCATTTAGATAAATCATTTCCGAGTTGGAGTATGTAAAATTTTGAGCTCTTAATGTTTTAAATAAGTTTCTCACTGTCATATCTTCTGTAATAATTATCTTTTCACGTTAATTTTTTGTATTACGTTACTACCTAACAACCTAAACACAATTACGATATTTTTTTAAACAATTTTTGTATGAAATATGAAGTTAATATTCGAAAAAAAAAAAAAAATAGGAACCCGAGCATATTTTGATGGAAATTGATTTACAAAGACTTTTTATGTTAGTATACAAAATTTCAGCTGATTCTACCCTGTAGTTAGTACTTTCGTTATGTTTAAATATTCATCATCACGGTGACTAATATAGCGGCCGTATATTAGTTGAAAAAAAATGACTAATTTGATAAAGTTATATTAATTTTAATTTAATATTTTTAATCTTTATTTAATGTACATTTTTTACTCAGTTTTAAAAAACTTTATACAAAAAGTGTAGTGTATATAGATGCAATCTAATCAACGTAACAATGCAACTCCATCAAAGGGTTTAGGAAGGGGTGGGAGGTTTGAAACTTGTACTGCTATAAATGGAACTCTTATAAGTCATCTAATAATGTATTACTCTACGATTAATAAATAATCTCTGAGTTATTGCGAATTGAAATCGATCCCAAATTATGTAATAATTTCTGATAATAAAATATTTACAATAATAATAATTAATATATAAAAATTTATAATTAAATTATGTGATACTAATTCCCATAAGACGCAGCTTTGCGTCAAAAGACTAACTTGCATATTTGCGGTTTAGTGATGATAATTATTACAACTATCCCAGAACCGTTAGACTTCGTTAAAATTTCTATTTGGTGAACTAATGTTGGATGACTTTGGCATATACGAATGCAATAATAATTTGGTGAATAATGCATATGACTTTGGCATATTCGAATGTTATTACAAAGTGCTGATCCATCAATCGCGTAATTCGTCCAATAATTCGACCATTTTAAAATCTAATAAAATGATTATTGAAGAGGGTTTTACGTTCTCAAACACAAGATGAGATATTAGAATAAACTAGTAACGTTTTTCAGTAAAATAGCAAATGACCAACTTTATTAGAACAGTTGTGTCAATGACATCTCGCCCTTCAAATTGCGGATTTCAATATGGAGCTGACCCTTGAAAATTGCACATTTCGTAATATTGAATATCTCTGGATATAAAGATAGGAAATAGTGCGAAAATTCATATTAGGACTAATTTGGGGTCAAGAATTTGTTATGACGTCAAAATCGAATGTTGTCATTGAACATTTCGAAATATGTGCACATTTAGATATGAAGAGGGTCCCCTATGCAAAGTATATGCACATGAATTTATAGAGGACATTATTCCTAACTGATAGTAATTTGCTTTACGATAAATGATGCTTGAGTAACAAGAGACGGGGCCTTATTTTTACGCAGCTGTATATTACAAAACAGTTTAAATAGTCAATTGCCACTGACAAACTAATGATATTTTTTAATAGATGAATTTATTAAAGAAAATTAGGTTAAAAATAAGCACAGAAAATTTTCGAAGTACCGAAAATGACTTAAAAAATAATTAGCTTTATACTTGAATATCATTTATTTTTAATTTTCTCAATTTCATTACTTTTTAGTATTTTTATTAATTACAAAAAATTAAAAAATTTATCGGATTCATTTATAAACACTTTACAACATAACAGAAAAGTGTTCATGACATTGTTCATTCTGCCTGTCTGTTCGTTCGCACGATAACTGCCGTAAAAATGACTTTATCAAAATTAAATTTTAGTATGTTGTTCAGAGTAGTTCATTTAGTTTAGTTGTTCAGCGACCTATGGGAATATAAATGAATAGTATCACCCACATAGTTTTGGATTGAACCCGGGTTGAAAAAATGAAATACATTGGAACCTATGAGACCAAATTTTTCAAACATTTTTTAAGCGAATTTAAAATTTACAAATAGCTTCGAAAGTTTTAGGTAATATTCAAATTATCCCATAAAAAATATAAAAAAATTTCAGTAAAACATATTCGGTAGTTATTAAAATAATAATTACACCCATATCATATGAAAAGATCACGTGACCCACTTTAAAATAAAATATGGCATCCATCTTGTGCCAACATCGTGATTTTTAGAGTTCGTTTTAATTTATATTTAGTGTTGCATCCATCCTAAAACCGCTTTATTTTTTTCTGTGCATCTATACAGGGTGTCCCAAAAAGATTGAAACACGCTTTAATTTTTTACCTGTTGGAGATAAAGTGGGCAATGTAAATTGCAAAAATGTTGAAAGTAAGGTAGGAAAGACTACGTTAATAAAATAGTCCTCTCATTAATTTTCAAAAAGTTACACATTTTAAATTTTTATACAGTTGATTTTAAAGATACAGATATGCTGGTTTTTTTAATGATCTCGTTACATTAAAAATTTTCTGATTGACCAAATTTGTCTAAGGGGGTCGTATAAAAATTTAAAAAATGTAACTTTTTGAAAATTAATGGGAGGACTATTTCATTAACGTAGTCTTATTTCCTACCCTACTTTCAACATTTTTGCAATTTACATTGCCCACTTATCTCCAACAGGTAAAGAATTAAAGCGTGTTTCAATCTTTTTTGGGACACCCTGTATACTGCGACAACACAATTACAATATTTTTAAGTTTAAATGATCATCAAACTTCGATTATTTCTACAACGAAGTCTGATTTTCACCTATGGAGAATGTAAACAAATCAAGATGTAAAATGAGTTATCTGCAATGTAGCTGATATGAATGAAACACTCATCGATTTTACATAGAGAAGCAGACGATTCTATTGCCTTTTTCGATGAAGATTTAAGCATGGAGTTATACCGTACTTTTACCTCCATAGTTTTAAGTAAAATAAGTTATTGTAGTATTGTGATAATTTTTAAAATATCGCCGTTGAGTGAAAGGAATGGAAAACTGAATGAAACATTAGTTGCTTTTATATAGAAAGCCAGGCGATTTATATTTCGATAATGTTATTTGAATAAAGCTCATTTATTTTTGATGAAGTTAAATTGTAGTATTGTGATAATTTTAAAAATATCACAGCTGAATGTATCGCATTTTAGAGATGTTTAAATAAAATTGCATTGCAGCTAGAAAGTGTTTCATAATCAATGCTTTATGCCTGATTGATCTTTCTTATTTAAATATATTTTTAGTTCTTTCAGTTTTTAACACTTTCCAGCATAGTTAAAAAATACTTATGACGTTGTTCATTCTGTCTGTCTGTCCGTTGACCCAATAACTGTCGTAAAAATGACTTTATCAAAATGAAATTTTAGTATGTTGTTGAGATGGTCTGTGGGACGTATGGGAATGAAAATGAATAATATCACCCAAGTAGTTTTGGATTGAACCCGGATTGAAAAAGTGAAATACATTGAACCCTATGGGGCCTAATTTTTTAAACATTTTTTAAGTAAAGTTAAAATTCAGAAATTGCTTCGAAAATTTTAGGAAATATTCAAATTATCCCTAAAAAAATTTCAGCAAAATATGTTCAGTATTTTTTTAAATAAAAATTAAAATAATAATTACATCCATATTATATGAAGAGATCATGTGATCTATTTTAAAATAAAGTATAGCATCCTAGCATCCATCTTTTTTTCCCAGTGCAAAAATCGTGATTTTTAAAGTTCTTTCACATTTATATTTAGTATTACATCCGTCCTAAAACTGCTTTATTTTTGCGTATTTTCTGTGCCAACGTAATTACAATATTTTTCAGTTTAAATGATCATCAAACTTTGATTATTTCTACAACGAAGCCTAATTTTAACGGATGCAGAATGTAAACAAATGATTGTAAGATGAGTTGTAAAAGAATTGCGGATTTTCTTTCACGCCAAATTATTTAGCTCTGCAGTCTGGAATAAAAGTGAAATGAATGAAATATGTATTCATTACTGTTACAGAGAGCCAGACGATTTATATTTCGATTTTATTTTAAATAAAGTTATTTTTTTCGATGAAGTTTTAAGTTTTCAAATATAATAAAGTATTGTAGTACCATGGTAATTTTTAAAATATCACTGCTGAATGTACCGCATTTTAGAGATGTTAAAATAAAATTGAATTTCAGTTGAAAAGTGTTTTATAATCAATGCTTTATGCATGATTGATCTTTCTTATTTTATTTTAAAATATAAGTAGAGATTTTTTTTTTAAATACTTGTTTTAATTCTTAAATCAATGATATATTATATTTTTAAAGATTTTTTATTTGTTTATTTTTGTTCAGCCGCAGTCTTCTTAAATAATCTGACAATTTAAATTTCAAAAGTATAAACAAAGGGTCCCCTCAAAATTCTGAATCCGGTATTGTCAACAGTTGAATATCCACAGACATACAAACTCAGCCTTCTAATCCTGAGATCCAATGCAGCCCAGAAGGAAAAATAAAAAAGGGAAAAAAGAATCCGACGCGTCGTAACTTCAGAATTACTTTCCCCAGACAGCTACATTTTTCCCCCAGCATCGACGCCGTCACCCACTCTGGCGCCTCGCTTCGAACAGCTGAGCGGAATGACGTCATCCTAACCACCCAACACATACATACATATCATCCTGACGACAAAGCCGATTGCGTGGATCACAAGCTCAATAAAAGAAAGGGGATCGTCAGAGATTAACAAGCTATCCCTAATAAACAAATAGCAGTAACAGGGCGAGTCATGGAGTGAAAGAATTTGTGCATATTTAAAAAGACTTACCACACTTCATCTATGCATAATTAAAGAAAACCACCATGATCAGTGAACCAATATGATTCAGCAGGTTTCCGGAAACCGATTAATTGGCCAGAATATATACATTTTTTAGTAATAATCAATTAAAAAATTAGACATTTTCTGTGATACCACAATTTACGAAATAAATAATATCAATATAATGAAAAAAATAAAAACTTCGCAAATACAGCATAAGTGCAAAAATAACCTACTATAATTTAAACTTCTATAATATAACAACTAAAAACAATAATTTTTGTATTTATGCTGTATTTACGAAGTTTTTATCTATTACTACAGCAGTTTTTGGGCGATTATTTGAATATCAACATAATAAGAATATAGGGGAACGTCTTGACACCATCGGAAAGATCGAAAAATTCTCTTTCAAACAAACTTTGAACGAAGTCCATACGATGAACACACACATTTTAATTAATTTTTAAAAAATAAATATTCTTCGAGCGTTTGAAACCTCTCCGATTTTTATATTACGATATATTAAAATTGACGTGCCATTCAACTTTCATTGTTTTCAAGCAGCTGCTTAAAATATCACAGAATACTCCAAGAAAAAAATAATTTCATAAACCCATCCGATGATCAAATAATTTTTTATCCCAGGCATGTATTTGATTTTTTTAAAAAAGAATCTAGCAGGCATCAAAACCCGCCAGAGCTTGAAACGACCAGATTCATTATGTTTAGGGGAGTGAGAGAGTGTACCTGAGAGGGGAGTTCTCTGCCTATAAAAGAATTTCGCGGAGGCATTTCTTCTTTTTTTTCTTTGTACGTATGCGGGAAACCTGATTTCGATTCCAACTGGTTTGTATGCTTTTATTTTATATGAATATTTTTTTAGATTAATAAATTCAATTAATCCCTGCTTTAACTCCCAGGCAACATCGGGTACATTTTCTAGAGTCGAAAATATTGATGTGCCCAGGATAAAAGCGTATTATGTATCCGAGCAGCGGTCTTAGGTACGATTAGGTGCTTATTTAGGCGAGCATGTGCTCGCGAGTGTTAAAGCGCGTGCAGCAGGCAACTAAGCTTTTCGAAAAATCTAATGAATTTAATTTATCCCTGCTTTAAACCCCTGGCAACACCAGGTACAGCTACTAGTATACTAAAAATGAAGCTGTTGGCAGTAACGAATAACAAATAGTGCCAATAAGTATAAAACATTTTTTTTGAAATTTTGTTATTGCGAAAAAAATACATGCAAATAGTATACGACAGGTGATAAAAAAAAAAGATAAACTTTTGTCTCAAATACAAATGACACAAGTATCATGCACTAAAAACCATTAAGCACCATCATAATGAATATATATATATATATAATATATATATATATATATATATATATATATATATATATATATATATTTCATAAATACCGAAGTATGCTAAAAAAATTAAGGATACTTTGCAAATATGAATATGAAAAAAATATATTAAGTAAAAATGGAGTTTCCAAGTTTAAATAAAATAGGTTTTTCGAGTTGCAACTTCTCACTTTTCTATCATTGGACTTTCAAAGTATTATATATATATATATATATATATATATATATATATATAATATATAAGATGGAAATTGGAAGTTATTAAAGATATTGAAGTGTTATAGCATTTATGCGCAAAGCAGCTACAAATACTATACACGATATAAATATAAAAAGTATAAAAAGCATTTAAAATTGGAAAAAAGAAGGAAGGCTTAGCGAGAAGCTTACTTAATGGCGGTAAGGGGTTGTGACCTTACACCCCAGTTGTCAACATGCATGTCATAATTGCCGCGGCATTGCACTCCTGGACGCCAGCCCTGGCTGAAGCCAACCTCCAGAGTGACAATAACAATCATCACAAGACCGTTGAAAAAGAAAAGTCCAATGATAAGATGAAGTCCATTACTGGATGGCAAACTAGTCCTTCAGACTACAATGACCTGTATATATCTGCGTGTTATCGTTCTGCGGTCCTGTTATTCATAGTATGCGAACCTTCATCGACCAAATTGATATAAAATTGATTTTTACTTTGAACAATATGCATTATTATTACCATAGAAATTATTAATATAATGTAGCATAAAAGGAATGGGGTATTGCTGTAGATATGCTTGTTGTAGAAATGTCCTATCAAAATCAATACAGATGTCTTCATTGTTGATAATTCTCTGTATTCTAGCCAATCCCCCCAAGAATACATTCCTAAATATATTCAAGTGAAGATTGGAATTCCAATTTATCAGACCGTTGATAGGTATATTAAAACTTTTTTTTTTTATCATAGATAGTAAAATTTACAGGTATTTTACTGAAATCGATGCTTAAATCTAAAAATTCCACTACATTGTTAAGTGTAGTTGGATTTTCTTTCAAAATTAAGTTTGGTGGGTAGAAATCAAAATTCATTCTATAATTCTCATCTTCATATCCGACTATCAAATCATCCACATAACGTAGGTATATGATTTCATTATTAAGATGTGATTGGCTTTCATAATAGTTGAGGTACAAATCTGCAAGTATAGATGAGCACCCCCCTCCCATGGGGATGCCTTTAATTTGCTGATAGAAAGAAATTCCATTAAAAAGGTAGTTTTCTTTGATGACAATATTAATTAAAGACTTATATTTAATGAATTCTATTGTTTTCTTCAAGTCGTATTCTTCATATAAAAGGTTTAGGATATGAGATAGGTCTTCAAGATCAATATTGTTGAAGAGTTCCTGAAAGTCATAGGTTTTAAAGTATAACGGATTTTTGTGATATTTTAAAGACTTTATAACTTCTTGACTGTTCTTGATGATGTAACAGAGGTTTTAAAAGTTTGAGTAGAATTGAATTAGCTTTTGTAAGATAAGTATTATAACCGACTGTAACAGGTCTGAAACTAGTAGGACACTTATGCAATTTAAGAATATTAATTAAGTATGGGTACTTAATTCTGCTAGTGTATTTAATACCTGTTTTTTGATATAAGGCTTTAATCCTATTATTAATTTCTTGATGGGGTATGTTAACTTTCCGATATAGCATAACATTTTCATATTTTTCTTTTAAGGTTTGAATATAATAGTACTTGCAGGTAAATGCGTAATTGCTTGAAACTTTATCAGTGTATGTAATTATGAACTTATCTTGAATGGTCTTGAGATAATTAATGTTCAATTTGCAATTTTCATGCTACATTATATTAATAATTTCTATGGTAATAATAATGCATATTGTTCAAAGTTAAAATCAATTTTATATCAATTTGGTCGATGAAGGTTCGCATACTATGAATAACAGGACCGCAGAACGATAACACGCAGATATATACGGGTCATTGTAGTCTGAAGGACTAGTTTGCCATCCAGTAATGGACTTCATCTTATCATTGGACTTTTCTTTTTCAACGGTCTTGTGATGATTGTTATTGTCACTCCGGAGGTTGGCTTCAGCCAGGGCTGGCGTCCAGGAGTGCAATGCCGCGGCAATTATGACATACATGTTGACAACTGGGGTGTAAGGTCACAACCCCTTACCGCCATTAAGTAAGCTTCTCGCTAAGCCTTCCTTCTTTTTTCCAATTTTAAATGCTTTTTATACTTATATATATATATATATATATATATATATATATATATATATATCTGTAATACATTTTACAGTTATGTAAACAGAAACGTAGAATCAGCATTAATGAAACATGTATGGCCCTTGATAACGTACATGGTTTCAGAAATGCTTTTCATATTCATTTCATTCCTTTTATAATCACTAGATTCCATTTATTCCATTTCCAAACTTCTTGCATAGCTCATCGTGCTACACTAGGCTTCTGATTTGCAAAAACCTTCAGTTTACAAGCAATTTTCATTGGTATTTCTCGGGTATATATATTACAAGTAATCATAAAAATCTTCAATTATATATATATATATATATATACATATATATATGTAATATATATATATATATATATATGTATATGTATATACCATTGACATTTGTTGATTATCTTTAGCTTCCTGAACTGTAATATGTATTATAATTTCCTCATTATGGTTGAATTTCATTTTATTTCATTGTATTTTGTAAGCAAATTTTTAAGATAGTGTATTATGAGTTACTTCTTTCATTCTACCATTGGATTTACTATTTTAATATATATATATATATATATATATATATATATATATATATATATATATATATATATATATATATTAAAATAGCAAATCCAATGGTAGAATGAAAGAAGTAATAATGTTGTATTATAATTTCCTCATTATGGTTGAATTTCATTTTATTTCATTGTATTTTGTAGGCAAATTTTTAAGATAGTGTATTATGAGTTACTTCTTTCATTCTACCATTGGATTTGCTATTTTAATATATATATATATATATGCCTACAAAATACAATGAAATAAAATGAAATTCAACCATAATGAGGAAATTATAATACATATTACAGTTCAGAAAGCTAAAGATAATCAACAAATGTCAATGGTGTATATATATATATATATATAATAGCTTGAAAGTCCAATGAAAGAAAAGTGAGAAGCTGTAACTCGGAACACCTAACATTCTAACAAGCCTACAAAATAAAAGTATAAATCAGCAAATCTTCAATCAAATGGAAAAAAATACAAATTTCAAATCATCAGGTTAAAGAAAATCATCAAAAATCAATGGTTTGGAATTGATAAAAGAAAAACAAATGAAATTCAAGCATTAATGCTATAAATGTGGACAAGGGCTAGGCCTAAATAATGGATTTGTTCACTTCTTCAAAACTCTTCATTGGGTCCAAGTGTTTTGTCAAAGCAAACACAAAAAATGTATGTTTCAGAAGAAATAGATGGATTATATTTATAAACTATTTCCACTTGGACAACATACATAAAGAAGAAGAAAAATAAAAGGAAACAAAAATATCTGGAGAAAAACACAACAAATGCACGAACCTGTCGAACCCGGAAACCCAGAATGAAGAGACCAGCGTTGCCATTTGCAAAGGGAAAAGAAATGATCTACTGTTACCATTCGTAAGAAATAAATAACAGTAATGCGAAAAGGCAAGAAAAAGTGATAGTATATAATCAGAGCTACTAAAAAGTGGGGATAATAATAGAAAAGCTAATGTTTAAGAGGATGTAAAAATAAAAGTATTATTAATACAAGAGAATGGAGATGTCAGGCTAATATAAAAACTATGAATAGATTTCATGAAAATCCCGCTAATCTAAATTGTTTAACTATACCATTTACTAAATAAGAGGGATATTTATATAAATTGCTGGTAATTTTTAGATTATTTTATGTATAGCATGAAATTTTTTTATCAGATAATCTATAAATTCTAAAAAGCTGATTTAGTATAATATTTCTAAACAATAGAATCGAGTTGCAGGAATTAAATGGTAAGATTTTATTAAGATTAAAATTAAAATAGTCTTTTTTTAACACTTTACAACAAAGTTGAAAAGTGTTTATGACTTTGTTCATTCTGTCTGTCTGTCCGTTAGCACGATAACTGCCGTAAAAATGACTTAATCAAAATGAAATTTTAGTATGTTGTTCAGACGGTCTGTAGAACCTATGGGAATATAAATGAATAATATTACCCAATTAGTTTTGGATTGAACCCGGGTCGAAAAAATGAAATACATTGAGCCCTATGGGACCTAATTTTTCAAACATTTTTTAAGCGGATTTAAAATTCACAAATTGCTTCGAAAATTTTAGGTAATATTCAAATTGTTCCATAAAATATATAAAAAAAAATTCAGCGAAATATATTCAGTAGTTTTTTAAATAAAAATTAAAATAATAATTACACCTCTTATATGAAACGATCACATGATCCACTTCAAAATGATATATGGCATCCATCTTGTTTCAAAATCGTGATTTTTTAAAGTTCTTTTTAATTCATATTGAGTGTTGCATCCGTCCTAAAACTACTTTATTTTTGCTTAAATTCTGTGCATCTACATACTGAAACAACGCAATGACAATATATTTGAGTTTAAATGCTCATCTAAAATGAGGCGGTAAAAGGCTACCAGCGGGGATATTCCGTTTGGCGTCGGTTGTAGTATTTTTGGCGACTTTATCGCCTGCGTCGGCGAAATGGAAAAGTACCCTTTAATCAAATAAATATGTTACCCATACAATGGCTTTGCCTAAATTTCATTCCTCTAAACTAATTTTTTCTTGGTGTTGGGACTTTATTTTCCGCCAGTGTATCTGTATAATGTATAATCTATTGAAGTAAAAGACTGTTCATAATGATAAAGGTATAAATTAGCTAACATACTGCTACTGCAGCCACCCTGTGGAACTTCTGAGACTTATAAGTAGTATAATTTATTTCCTTGAGAAATATAATTATTAAAAATAAAGTGAAGAAGTTTAGGAAATTTTATAAAATTGGTTTGGGAAGGTTTGAGTTGATAGATTAGTAATATAAGCATTATATACAGCTAAAATTACATCATACAGGTCTGAGATCTTAATATTATTAAAAAGATTTTTAAAATCAAAAGTTTGAAATCCTATTAGTTTTCTAAGTGATGTTAATTTATTCTTTAATTCTTTACTATTATTTAGAATAAGGTAATTATTGCTAGACTGACGTAAACTATCATTTATTAGATTTAAATAATTTAAAAGTAATTTACTCACAGTAGTAGAGTAAGTATTATGACCACTAGTTACTGTTCTAAATTTAATAGGATTTTTATGGAATTTAGGAATAAGCACTATATATGGAAATTTAAGAAATTTATATTTAATATTTAAATCACTATACATATTGATAAATTTCAATTTGATACTATTAATGGAATGTAAATCTAGTTTAAAAAGACTATAATTTTTTAAATAATCTAACAAAATTGTATATAAATTTTTTTACAGATAATAGCATATTTATTAGAGGCTTTATCCACATAGGTGATAACAAAAGATCTTTGTAAATTATTAATGGAGTATTTAATATTATCAATATTATATATAGATCTAGACAATTTAATACTACTAATAGCATTTTTAATAGAATCTAATAAAGTAAATTTCCACATATTAAATGCCTGAAGGCCCAGGCCACTCAACTGGCCCTAAGGCATGCAGCAATGCAGAGCATATTTAGAAGCTAATTTATATATATATATTTATCAAGATCAAAATTAATTGATTTTAAAACTTTAAATGAATTATTACAAGAACCTGAATTTAGTGCCAAAAGACATATGGTTCTTAACGAATTGTCTTTAACTATACATAAGTCACCTGTAACTATATGCCCCAAGTCTGGATTTAGGAATTTAGCATAATCATTTACTTTACAAATACATTCATTATCTAAAATTGACTTAGAATCATGATCTATAGAGATTGTGAAATTTCATTATAATTAAATATAGATCTGCCAATAGGCTTGTTGAATTTAAAAGTCTTTGATACACTTAAATCTCCTAATACGCATTAAATGTTTGAACTTGTTAAATAGATAACCAAAATTTATAGAATTATAAATGGGATGCTTGAAAGAGATTACACAATAAGAATTAGTAGACATATTATTATGATGAAATTGATTAAGTTTTAAATTTAAATACTTTGATCTTGTAATAAGCAAATCATATAAAATATGATTAAAATGTTCATTAACAAGATTGAATTTTAAGAAAATTGCATAAACTTTATTTAAATGTTTTTCTTTACCGCAAAAACCCAGGATTTTATTAATTTCCATTGAAAAGTGTTATTAAATTGATTATGTAAACAAATTATCTCAGCTTTAAAATCATGTTGTAAGGTGTTTCCTTTACCACGTTTAAATATTTTGAATTTGACTGATTTACTATTATTTAAAAGGAGTTTCAAAAAAAGGTGGTTAAAAATAGCATATTTATTATCTACAAAATTATTTTTTACAATATTACCATTTAGATATATTTGATTTAATCCATATGGAAAAAGAGTACAATTTGATTTAATATAGTAGTTTTCAAAATAAATCCTATCTGCTGCATTTGTTTTTATATCCAAAATATGTATAGTGATATTTTCAAAACCGTATTTAGCAAAGTGTTTATATTCTATTTTATTGGAAGTAGGAAGAAAATTATTATTGAGAATATATTTTTTGACGTGATCTTTGTGGACATTCATACGTAGATAAATGGGAATTCTAGTTTGTCCAATATAAGATAGATTGCAAATGTTACAAGATAATCGATAGATGCAATTAAAAATTTTACAGAAAGGCAGATGGCTATCTTGGTTCGTAATTCTAGTTTTAGAAGCAGATGGACAGGTTTTGCAATTTTTATTCTTACATTTATTGAAATTATAATTTTTAGTGGCGTAATTATTATATTTAAAACTACCCATGGCACAATGTTGGTAATGTGATATCGGTCTAAACAATTCCCAACTTAAATTGAAAATACCGGGTAATATATATATATATTAGAAATATGTAATAATAAAAAATTCAAGTAATATTAACATCACCATAGAAGCAAAATCACGTCCATAATGCCGATAAGAGAAGAGAACAGCACCAGCCCAAATTCAATGATTAGTCAGAATCAAATTCCTCTTCAAGTCTGAGTATTAAACTCTAACTAACCCAAACAAATGCCTGTTTCAGATTGAGCAATAGTACATTACTATAAATACTGAAACTCAGGCTACAGGCATCAAAAAATGAAAAAATGAAGATAGGAAACAGTAAGACAGTAAGAAAATTTGTATTACCATGCGGCATGAACGCTTCTTCTTTCACCACGTGTATACACGATTAACCTCAACAGCTTAAATTATCTAGAAGCACCGGAATGAATAAGTCGAAATACTACCAGGGAGGCAGTATGAACGTTCACAGTAATAGAGCATGGGCACAAGACGTCACATGTAAACTCAACTGGCATGCGCGAAATTTGTAAGGGCAAAACATTCGGATTCTCCTATTGCAAACCTGTAGATTTCTGTGTTTTAACCTGCTTTATACTTGCTGTTTTAATAAAATTATTCATTATTTGACATCTATTACTGGTCAAGTTTAGTGTAAATTATCCCATTTCATTCGTTCTTTTGTTTTATGCTGCATATAAGTTTATTAACCTATTTCTTGCTTTGATTCGATAGACACAGCAGATTTAAATGACCACTATCCTAATTTCAATATTTTCATACTTTTTTAAAAACACCAAATTGTTTAAATTAAAAAAAATATAGATATTGAATGTTGTTAACTAATTGAGACCATTATTATTTATAGGTTAATTTTTTTTTTCATGTGAATAGTTTTGATTGGCAATTTAGTAATTAAAATTGATAAATTGTATCTAAAAAGGTAAATCGCTGCTTATAAAAATCTTTTAAGTGTAATAGGGTTTTCACTTTTCACTTGCTGTTTTAAGAAAACTTCTTATTTGACATATATTGGTTAAATATTATTGTGAAAATTATTACATTTCATTCTTCTATTTATTTATTGGTGCATAAAACTTATTAACCTGTTTTTTGTATTGATGTGATACAATAAATTACAATATGTGAGAAATAAAGTAAATATAAATATCAGCTGTCCAAATTAAATTATATTTTCATAACATGATAATTGTTTGCATTTTTAAAAGTAATATAATTTTAAATAATTAAGTGTATTATTATATATGTAAAGATTTATTTATGTACATAGTTTTGATTGACATCATAGTAATAAAATTTGATTAATTGAATCTTAAAGTAAATTTAAGCATATTTTTTTTCGGGGGGGGGGGGGGCATTTGTTAAATAGATGTAACTAATCTCCCCAAAACTATTAAAAGACATTCAAGTAAAAGTTATACTGTTTTGCACATCAACTTTCTAAATTTGGTCGGTCAGTTCTTTTCAAATTATACAAGTATATATATCTTTTTTTTTTTGCGCGGGGGAGGGGGGGGGGGCATTTGTTACATAGATGTAACTAATCTCCCCAAAACTAGTAAAAGACATTCAAGTGAAAGTTATACTGTTTTGCACATCAACTTTCCAAATTTGGTCGGTCTGTGCTTTTCAAACTATACAAGTTCTATGTAACCATTTTAACTCAGCAGTTTTAAGAAATACTGCAATGCTTTAGTCAGTGGGAGATCATTTCCCATATCATGTATACTATAAAATGTATCATAAGGTTCCGTGAATCATATTTGAAGTTGATAAGCATCATGTAATATTAATATATTTTGTACATGAGTACCTATCTCCAATGTTTACAGCCCAAACAAATGTTTGCTCTTTTATTCTAATATATATTGCGCTGTGCTTTATTTGATTACCTTTTACATACCCTACAAACATTTCAAAATTTGAAACAAATAATTTAAAAATTTGATGATATGACGAGACAGAGAAATCGCTAGACGTGTCGATATGAAAAAAAAATGTTCACTTCAAAAGTGCATAAGAAGTAAAATATCTCAAAAATTACATAGAAATTAAAAAAAGGGGCTCTGTCCTGCAAAAATTCACCCATGTAGGTACCTGCCTGCAAAAATTCGTGATCTTGCTATTGTTAGTCTCTCCAGGACGCGAATTCGTAGCTCAAATATTTTGTCTTTGATTTTGATATTAAATATTTCTTAAATTACAATATATATCAAAAAACGGTTTAATTCAGCGTATTCCCCAAAGCTTTGTCTACAAGTGTACCAAATTTAATATTTTTATATGCAATAGTTTTTACGGTACGAAGCAATTCTTCAGACATCGTAGAAAATTTGCATAGAACTCAATGGGAAAGAAAGTGCCCGTTTGTCCTTACAATCCTGCGCATTCTACTACGCAGGCTGTTTATTTACATTCGTGCCCATGCTCTATACTCCCAGACCCGTCCAGTGAGTCTAAGCAGGAGACCGGGCAAGCAATTCAGAATATGAACAACCCGTATAAGCAATTCTGAATATGAACATGAATCAAAGATGAAAAATCTTACTAAACAAGTAATTCATAGGAAAACTGGATAAACGAGAATGCCACTATACACCATTATAAGGGCGCTCAAATCGTAGTTTCAAAACTAGCAAAAGTTACAATTTCTTAGCGAAAATAAAATTGAAAACATTAGTATTAATGCATCTTATTTTCCGATTTTTTGATTTTTCTAACTTTTTTGACTTATTTTATTATTTTTCATATTTATTTATTTATATAAATAATAAATAATTATACTTTTTTTTATTTAATTATGTATGTTAGCCACTATAACCACTAACCATGTTAGTTTATATATATATATATATATATATATATATATATATATATATATATATATATATATATATATATATATAAACTAAATAAGTAAATAAATAATTCAAACAAGTACGCCTCGAAGTGCGGCACATCCTAAGCAGACACACTAGATAACCAACTGTGTCAAAATATGGCGTAAGCGGAAAATCCCGAACGCGAAAAAGAAAATGGGGGAAAATAAATGTATCAGAGCGCGCGGGAGGGGGTGCGGAAAAAACCGAATAAAAATAAATACACGACAGCTGTCCAAACGTCAATACCGTATTTAGACTCAACATATCAAATTAGAACTAGCTGTAGTTTTCCAGGGAACTTTACATTATAAACAAACACGCACAAATTATAGCAGATATTACATAGGAGCAGCTGATAATTACGTTGACTTGTCAATTGACTCACTAAAAACGCAGGACCGCCCACAGGACGGATGCTACTCAAGTAGAGCGGCCCAGCCGTTACGAGGAGCCCACCCGTCATTTTTTTTTTATTTGACTCCTTCAAATTAAAAAAAATGACGGGGCTCCATGAAAAATTCTCGGGGAAGACATGAAAAATTCACAAGGAGGTGAAAATAAAATATGGAGGGAGGGGCGTGATAAATGTTTATAGGAGGCCCACAATTTGTATGAGCGGCCCTGAAATACGTGACGTCACCTTGGGTCTCTTCAATTGTAAACATTTTATTTTTTTAAATTTTACCCCGTGTCGTACATATTGAATGCATAAATATTTTGCACTGTGCAATTTCGTAACTGATCTTTTTTCCAAAACTTCTCAACCGACTGATAACAATTTTGCACAGGGGTAGGCTTTAACATGAATGTGAAAACAGAGAGCATAGGGGAGAGAGGGGATGAAAGGGACACTAGCATTTATTTCTTAAATTAAACAGTTATATTATTCGCTTAAGGCTCAACAAGTAGTCGTTACTGAGAGAATGATACAAAAACTTCCTGGTCGTCCCTTGCAACTCTTTACACCCTTTGGATGAGATGGCCGACTGAATTATTTATAATAATAACGGACGATGTGCGTGTGATATGCGTATTTCAGGACCCAAGACGATGCGCCTCGGCGAGATTTATTAAAATTCGAATTAGTTTATAGTTATAAACTTCCCGATAACGGCTGAATTGTACTAAATCTTCTATGGCACGGTAGCTAATGGCACCATTTGGTGTCGCCATCTTAAACGTAAATCGTCGTTCATTAACTAACTTTTACATTAGAACATTGGTGCATCTCAAAAATAAAAATTGTAGGAGAAAACAGAGTGCAACTCTCCCTTCATATATATTTTAATCTATGAGTAATTTTTATTCTTTGAAACAATTTCATTTCGTTTGATCGTAAAAATAATGTCTTCAAGCATTCAATGTTCAAAAATTTTAACAATACACTGTAAAACTGTTAGAGACCGAAAATATAATCATAGACTTTCATGGGTGTCCATAAGGGAGGGCAAGAGGGGGCACTTGCCCTCCCTTACACGTTCAAGGTCACAAAGGTGGATATCAAGCTAGGTAATGTTGTACATATTATCCTTGAGTTTGCCCCCTCCTGGGAAAAGTTCTATGGGCGCCTATGTATACTTTCCATTTCAACACCATCGAAAAATTCACTTTTAAACAAACTTTGAAGGGAATCCATACCAATAGACGAATTTTTATCAAGTTTTAAATCATATAATTACTTTTCATGTTCTGCAGAGATCTTGACTGGTGCTGCATCATTTTGATAATGTTATATAATTTAATCGATTGTTTAAAATTCTAAGAGAACCTATATAATGTATAATATATTGTTTAAAATTCTAGGTTTATTTATCGTTTAAACTTGCCGATTTGTGATTCTATTATTGATACAATATTCATTGGTGAAACCTGACTTTTTAAATTGTCTGTTAAATACCTTGTCGAAAGAGGGAGGTGCCCTTATAGTGTGTGGTAAATGTGGGTGGTGCCGTTACAATGTGCTTTATGGAATAAAATATCTGATGTGGGCAGCCATGATTTTCCCTGCAGACTCAAATTAATTTTCTCTTTATTTATTTAATAATTCACTGAGTTTAATTGCACAAAATAACACTGAATTTGCACTTTTAATTCAATTTTTGTTTTTATTTGGCAACTGGACATATTTTTTAAAGGTGGCATAGCAAAAATGCGAAAAAAACTTAAAATATCACGAGAATGGTTAGTTCTAGAGTAATGGGTTTGTCTTATTCTTTTCCTCGTCAAAAATTACTTATAAAACAAGCATTTAATGGATACATTTGAGCATATGTAGTCTTCTATTTTAGATTTTGGCTATTTTTGCAGACCATTTCTTAAAAAAAGGCGGGTTCTTTTCAAAATGGCACCAAAATCTAATTAGCACCAGGATATACCACAGGTGACCTATCTACCAAATTTTATGAAATTTGGTCAATTAGTGTTTTAGCTAGTGGATACGAGATTTTTGCAGGCCATTTCACAAAAAAGGCAGGTTCTTTTATCCCGAATCGTACCCGAAACTAATCAGCACTATGATCACACACAAGTGACTTACAAAATTTTATGAAATTTGGTCTATTAGTTTTTGAGTTAAGAGTGGATACATACATTGCCCAGACACACCATACAGACATAACACTAAAAATAGTGTGTGTTACATATGGCTTTATTCCGGAAATTAATCCATACAGATTAGACAGCCCACAACAATACAAAGGATCAAGAAAAGACAAGGAACAATAAAATAACAACAATAACCAAGAAATATATACACAAATAAATTAGTTCAGTCACAAGGAGTTCATACTTGTCCTGGCATCCCAATACAATTTGCTGATGTCCCCGTTTCTCTGTGAGTTTTTGATAAGTCCAGGGCAAGTTAGGAGGTGATCTGAATTCATGAGTCTGTTCTGCAAATCTGGCAAAAGTTCGTAAGAAATATGCCGATTCTGAACAAATGTTCTGCCAAGCAGTTATGTCCAGTCTGTAGCCTGAAATTTGCTACTGCCTCCTTGCGGGGTTTGTGGCCATACGATTTCCAACAGTCTTGAATGTTTCCTAGGTTTTACCTTTCAAATTTTTCACCATGTCGGAGTTATTCACTTCTTTAAATTTTTCAAAAACACGCTAAAAATAGTTTTTCGTATTCTAAAGCTCCCAAAACGTGTGTAGAGATCCATCGAAAACTCGAGTTGCGATTTTCGACATGATTCCAATATTGTCCTTATACGTTACCATGTATTGTAGGGAAAGTAAAAATCTGATGTGAGCAGCAAGCACATGGCTTTATGACTCATATTCACATTCTCTTTATTTTTTTAATAATTCATTAAATTGGGTTAAATTGCACAAAATAACAGCAATAATTATTTTTAATTACACTGAATTTGCACTTTTAATTCAATTTTCGTTTTTATTTGGTAACGACTTATTTTTAAAAGTGGCGTAGCGAAAACTAAAAGATCTCGAGAACGGCTAGTCCTAGAGTAATGGGGTTGGTATTCTTTTTGTCCTCAAAATTGGCATTTAATTGATATATTTGAGCATACGTAGTCTTTTATTTTTAGATTTTACAGTTTTTGCGGGCCATTTCGCAAAAAAAAGAAAGGTTCTTTTTTTCCAAATTGTACCCAAAATCTAAACAACACCAGGTTAACCTACAAGTGATTTATGTACCAAATTTTGTGAAATTTGGTCTATTAGATTTTCAGCTAGAGTGGATACAAGCAATTTTTTCGGGCCATTTCACAAAAAAAAAAAAAAAAAAAAAAAAAAAAAAAAAAAAAAGGGGGGGGGGGGCAGGTTCTATTATCCCGAATCGTATCGAAATTGAATCAGCACCAGGGTCACCCACAAGAGACTTACATACCAAATGTTATGAAATTGGGTCAATAATTTTTTTTAAATAATCAGACGTCACGCTAAAATTAGTTATTTCGTGTTCTAGAGGTCCCAAAACGTATAGATCTGTCGAAAACTCGAGTTGCGATTTTCGGCACGATTTCAATACTTTCCCTGTACATTAACATGTATTGCAGGGAAAGTAAAGGAGAAAAGGTCCTATAGGAGGTAACCATTCCTGCTTTATATAAAGGGCCTTATTTCGACCGTTCAAAATATATATGAAAGATACATAATTACCTTACTTTTGCCAAACTTAAGACTTTTCAAATAGGCTATTGAATACCTTCCCCAACAGTGGGAGGTAAAAGTAAGTGGTGCCCTTACAAATCTTAATACTTATCTAAAAAACAAGAGGATAAGGTCTTATAGGACGAGCTCTTACATTCGTGCTTTATATATAGTACCTTATTTCGACCCTTTACAATATATATCAAATACCAGAAGATGTACCCAGCGTTGCCCGGAATTTAAAATGAGCTACGCAACATAGCCGTGTGTGTACACTAGTAACAATTTACATTATTTTTATTATAAGCGTATTGTTCAAACGTTATTTAGTTTTCCGGAATTCTCTGCGAGTCTCGGTGTAGTATTTATCAGAGGTTTACATTTTAAATCCCGCGCAAAGCCGGGTACATTTTCTAGTAAATAAATAACAGATAGAAAGGCAGGGCCCAAAACGTTATCTGTTTAGTCAGTCCTACGTGAATAATTTGATGGTTTAATTTAAGAAATAAATGTCAGGTTCCTTTTTACTCCCTCTCTCCCCTATATCGATCCATGGAGTCTGTTATCTGTAATGGAAACATGATCATACCTTTGGGAGTGCCTTCTATAGGCGGGTTCTGCGAGTATGAACTTGACCGTTGCATCCTATCGTCCATCTTGAACTCAATAAATTTAAAGTTGGCTACGTGGCACTGAATTTGCTGGTTTTCATACAGATTCGCAAAAATTGTGGTACATAGCATGCAGTGTTTCTTCAGGACTTTTTGGCCTGGGGAGGGGGGGGGGGGAGCGAATGAAACTTCAGGGAAGAAGTTTTCTATTTGCTCTATATAAATATATCTGAATGCTGTCACATAAATAGAAGCTAGGTTAATATAAAATGGGGCAAATAATCATCTCGGGGGGGGCTTCGTGAATGGAACGATTCATGAAAGTGATGTTGCATAACATTGCATATTTAGAGGGAAAATATTTGGAGATACTTACTACCTTTTAAAATTTTATATAATTTTTTTGATAAAAAATTATATAAAACTATTTGAAAAACGTGCAATATTTCGAGAAAGGTTCATACTAGCGTTCTAAAGTTTATGTCAATCATTTCTAATTAAAAATTATGAAATAATTATTTATTTGATCGTATTCAAAGTACTGATTTTTTAAATGATTTTCCAAAATTTGTCGAAAATCGTGCAATATCTCGAAAAGAGTTCATGCTAGCATTCCAAAGTTTGTATAATTCGCCTTCTAAGAAAAAATACGAATGAAATGATTATTGTTTTTTATCGGTATTACAAAAGTGTAGATCTTTATTTTATTTATTTATTTATTTCAAAAATTCATTTAAAATTTAGGAAATCTTTCGAACATTCAATTGCGTTTTTCCAGTGTTCATTGATTGTAGTAATCGTACTAAATTATATTCAAAATGTTCCATTCGTTCGTAAGATATCGTGTCTACAGACTCACGGAGACACACACACACAGACAGACAGACATAACCTCAAAAACGTCCAATTTGAGTTCAGATATGCTTGCTTCCGTCAAAAACTCTAAATAAAATGTTCGATACCGTCATAATATATTTTCGCTATGTATAAAATTATTTTTTTAATTGTTATTGAAAGTGCTGATTTTTAATGCCCCCCCCCCCCCCAATCGCTATTATGTATGAAATTATTATTATTATCGTTATTGAAAGTGCTGATTTTTAATAAGTAAAAAAAACTCTTGTCCAGTCGTCCTACCATTAAAGTTAAACATTGAACTTGCATACCATTAACATCTGCGGGGCCAACGGCCGTACCGTGCTGAAAACACCGGTTCTCGTTAGATCACCGAAGTCAAGCAGCATCGGGCGCGGTTAGTACTTGGTGGGTGACCACCTCGGAACACCGCGTGCTGTTGGCCATCTCGGGTGCGGTATCCCCGTGGTTTGCGCGCTAGATTTGCACGCTACCACAAATGCCGCCGTGTTCATGCGGAGTACGATCACGTTAAACATGTGGGTCCGTAAGGCCTTCCGAGAGGTTGGTGGTAGGGGAAGGAGGGTACGGTCCCTGTGGATGCCTCCCCCACTGGGTTCCGGTCTAAATTGGGTGGCACTTCCCGGCCGTCCATACAGTTACCTTACACCTTTCTGGTAGGTCGGACGGTCTGGGTCTCAACAACAACCATTAACATCTGCAGAGAAAAAAAAATACTTTGCAAAAAAATCATATTGTACAATTTTTAATAAATGTGTTTTATGTAGTAAAGTACAACGTTAACCTCTATTGAACATATAAACAGATTGTAAAAATACTTTTACACTACCAATGCAACGATCCGCAACGGTGAACAATTTCGCGCTCTTCGAACGCAATGACGAGCCGATAACTGCATTTGCATGGAAACTTGCTATGTGATGTGAAAGACCCAGGCCACCCGACTCACCCTAGAGCAGTGTTCTTCAACCTGTGTTCCGCGGAACCCTAGGGTTCCACTCAAACGCTTTAGGGGTTCCGCGAGTCGATACTACAATTCGTTGTTTTTGTTTTGTTTTTCTTTGTTTTCAATTTCATATGACATATATATGTATAATACAAATACTTTATATGAAATATTTATTTACTTTATATGCAAATTTATATCTTATATAAAGTTTTTATAACAAAGGCAGATACGCACCTTGTTCATAACATGTAATACGTAATATGACACATCCCCCCTAAAATCAAATCTGGGTGTGCTACTGAACGAAGGGTTCCATAAAAAAAATATCTCAAAAAAAGGGTTCCGCGAGATGACAAATGTTGAAGAACACTGCCCTAGAGTATGAGCAGCTGTTGCTATGTGATGTGTCGTAATTGTGCGAGCATGTATGTATATCAGTGATATTTCCTCTCTCGACCCAGAGGTTGAGAACCAATGTTGGTGACCGGCGAAGTCAGTTATACCATGTAACCGGTTTTGTAATTGCAAACATGGACTTTTTGTTGCTGTGTGCAATCTGAGCTCAATTACTTATATTGCCCCGCTTAATTGCATATACTTGGTTCCACTCTATTGTATTCGATTAAGCGGGTGCAGATATTATTAATACCCCTCTTTATTATATACTATAAAGATGATGAATATAAAATAATTATAATTATTTACATAATAAATAGTAGTAATTTATACATAATACATTGCTTCTTATTTTATTACTTTTGAACTTCACGGGGGAAAAACCGCAGGTTGCCAAGTTTGGCAGCAATTTATCGCTTTTCCTTCCATGTCTTCCAACACTGAAACGGAAATTCACGAGATTGGTGTCTCAGCTTTTATGTAATTAACCGGGACTGTTATGCGAAAATACAGGTATGTTTAACATTAATTCTATGGGGTTCGTTTTTGTTCCACAATATTCTATGCAGGCGAGGTAGGCGAAAGTCTGCTACTTGATTAAGTGGGGCCGCCTGTACATAAAAGTCCGAAATCATGAGACTGTATCTTCCTATTCCAGCTCTGCTTAGTCAACATGGCTTTCTTCACGTGACATTCCACGAGCGAGATTTGCTGTTTGCAAATGCAGCACCATTCTAATGAAAGATCGTAAAAGTTCCACATTTCGTTTTTTTCCGACACAGTCTGTCAAATTCAGGTTGGATTAAAATTTTAAGTCGTGTCAGGTGTTCTGTGAATGTGTTTACAGCGCGCTTTTATGCTTGGACAGCTCGCTATACAACCACCCACCGCGGAAGTCAAATTCAAATTAAATGAGGATTTTTATTAAGCTCTAACAAATGCAAAAAAAAAAAGAAGACACACGATTTTATCCACACCAGAACACATACTGTAAAATTCCGTCGATCCATCCCTTTAAATGTGACGGAAAATCACGGAAGATGTAGGGGAGCTTACTGGGAGTTTTCCGCAAAAGGAAACAAGCAGAAATCCGTCGATCCGCGCCCTCAAATGCGACCAGATACGCCTGCCCATAGGAGGGACGGGACACCTTTCGAGTAACGGTCCGGGTTCAAGCGTCACCTCTGAAAGCAGGGGTGACCCGGGGGTGACGGTTTAAGACGGAGTCTGACATCCCCCTCCCTATATATATATATATATATATATATATGTATGTATGTAATATTGGTTGAAATAGTCTATGGAAGAGACATTTCACATTACCAAATCTACTTTATCATCTAACACTCGAAAATCATGATTAGTTACATAAGGCCGAGCTCCTGATCGTCGACCTGCTTGCTCTTCAAGACATCAAAATGTAGTCTGCGTCGTTTTACACGATGTACAGTTACAGCAGAGGGGGGGGGGAGGGATATGGCGGTTTGGGAAAGATGCTGCCTTCGCATTCTTTAGGCTTTAAAAATGTGATTGGGAAGCAGTTTCATATGAGAAAGTTTACGCAGAGGTTAAAATTAATGACCATATATGGTATGGTCGAGGAAAAGAGGAAGTGCTGGCAGACTTTGTTAATATTAATGGCGTGGGATAGAATTTAATATAGTTGCAATACGTGCTGGACATAAAATAGGAATTTGGAATAATAATTATGAAAGAAAAGGGCGCGTTATTGGGAAAGGCTTAAAATTTCTGTATCATACATATATATATATACATATACATATATATACATATATATATATACATATACATATATATACATATACATATACATACATATACATATACATATATATACATATACATATATATATATACATATATATACATATACATATATATATATACATATACATATATATATATACATATATATACATATACATATACATATATATACATATACATATATATATATACATATTATAT
>OX578142.1:57021478-57266478 GCA_951213105.1 Amaurobius ferox | reverse complement strand
ATATACATATATATACATATATATATATACATATACATATATATATATACATATACATATATATACATATATATATATACATATATATATATACATATACATATATATACATATATATATATATATACATATATATATATACATATATATATATATATACATATATATACATATATATACATATATATATATATATACATATATATATATACATATATATATATACATATATATATATATATACATATATATATATACATATATATATATATATACATATATATATATACATATATATATATATATACATATATATATATATATATATATATATACATATATATATATACATATATATATATATATACATATATATATATATATATATATATATACATATATATATATACATATATATATATATACATATATATATATATATATATATATACATATATATATATATATATACATATATATATATATATACATATATATATATATATATATATATACATATATATATATACATATATATATATATACATATATATATATATATATATATATACATATATATATATATATATATACATAATCCTAAATATATATATATATATATATATATATTTAGGATGAGGAACACATGGAAAATTTTACAAAAAGAGGAAAATCAAATATGTGCGGGTTCACAATCTGTATCAGCACCCTAATCTTCCATATTGTAAATCCGGTGCCGTAGAAACAAATAAAACATTCGAAGCTTGTTCACGGACTCAAAATCAGAAGGAAGAGAAGCAAAACAAGTTTTTTTCGGACGGACGGCCATTTCATGAATAAAAGACTTCGAAAGGGCAAAGAACAAACACATGAGTGGCATCTATACTTGTACACGAAACAAAATCGCAGCTAAGTTTCTCACAAAACGTAGTTTGCGCGCATGAGTAACTGTCGTTACAGAAAGGCTCCAAAACGATTGTTTGTCGAAGAAGCAAGTCGGGGCAGGACAGGGCCTTCCCGCCAACATGATGTAAGACCTTATTTCGCGCACGCTTGACTTCAGTGACTCTGAACTGATGACTTCTTCAGAAATGTGGATAATACTACCTCAGTCACGCTTGCGTACACAGTTATATATGCAAGAGATTTGTCAATGTTATGCTAGATTACCTTGCCTGGAACTATACAGGATAGCCGTTGTTAAATTTTGTCTTTTGTGTATACACGTTAGATCTAGTAAAGTGACCATGCCCGATCGAATAAAAGTTATTGCAGCGCCCCAAGTGGAGCATTTAAAAATTGGGATAATAAACTTGACAAAACTTGATAGACGAAACAATCCAATTGCGAAGAGCACTAATTAATCGACATTAGGATCGCAAGAAACGAGTATTGGAAAGTCAATGAATATATGGCATACATACTTCACTGTTTTACAAAGCTAGTTACAAACCAAAGTTTTTTTTATTTTATTTTCACGGGTTAGCTTTTTAGAGGAAAAATATTTTGAATAATAGCATTATATGATTTCGGTTGACAATAATGTTAACTATCTATTTTTTCTATATATAAAAAAGACCACAACTTTATATGCTTTATATCATGGCTGGGAAGGAAATGCGTTTTTTATTATTTTAATATCAATATTTGTAAAAACTACAAAAAAATACTTGCCTTTCAAGTTCCAGGAAAAAGAAATGCAAATTATACAATATAATTTTTGAAATGTTAACACTTAACAGGGATATAAACTATTAATCATTGGGCAAACGGAATTTTGCTTAAAGCTACTATTAGTTTGTGCATCTAACAGATAAGACTAAGATTTTTTTTTTACTTTGAGTTATAATTTGGTTTTGATATCAGTGCTACAGAAAAACTGTTTTTCGAATGTTTCAACAGTTTGTATCGACCAAACTATTTAAATTTTTTCACATCTAAGAAATAAATTATATATATATATATATATATATATATATATATATATATATATATATATATATATACTTTTGAAAATTTGAGAAAATAGAAATTTTTTTTGAAAATGTGATGAGCAAGCAGTACAATATAAAATATAGATTTTGCATTTCCTTTTTGTACTTGAAAAGCATTGAAAGTTTCTCATCTTTGCTTATAAAATATGGTGAAAATTCAAGTAAAATGTGTAGGGAAAATTTCAATCTTTCCTTTTCTCATATAAGTAGCAGCAACATAAAAAAGAAAAAATAATTTGCAAAAGTGAAACACCGATAAACATTATAATTTAATAGAAAAAATTAAATATATTTAGCAAAATGTTATTTTTTTTTCTTTAAAATAATTTAACACCTGAACAAAGTTCTAAATTTGCGTTAGTCGAGGATTAAACCAACGTCATACGGACAACAAGATGTAGTCAAGATTCGCCCAAGGTTTATAGATACTGGGAAACAGCAGTTTGGACCTGACCTGCCTCCAGGTTTACAAGTTAATATTTATAGATACTATAAACTATCGTAGTAGCTATAAACTAAAGTAGTATCTATAAACCTTGGTCTTCGCCAACATTGCTATGAACATTTATTTTCTCGCCGAAAGATAATATAAAACTAAAAAATTATACGAACCTTCAAATAGAAAAAAGTATTTTGGAAATTGATTGAAATATTTTGAAAATTGATTTAGCAGAACCTCTGAAATGGACAAAGGAGCTTGTATTTTAAATATCTGGAATAAAATGTTCAGATTTGAAGAAATATTGTTACTTGCAAAATTTCTAAAGATCATCATAGCTTTACATTTTCCATGGAAAGTGTAATCAAAGCATTCGGTCGGCAACTTGGTGTTTATTTAATCTGAACAATGAAACAAATTCCTTATCAGTTAGTGTAGCAGATTTATCCTCTGTAGCTGAATTTTTATTTTTAATAACGGTCACTGGCACTTACTCTTTTAGAAATGCAAGATCGTCCTCTCGGAAACCGGTATTCCGAAACCTATTTCAGATGTCACGGTCTTGGCCGTGATAATTGACCCTTGATAAATGTATCTTGATAAATTTATCAAGGTCTTTTTACAAGCAACTTCAGGAACCTCATAAGCACTTTTAATGTGGTAGTACTACATTTAGTAAAAAGTGATTGACATGCGGAATTACCTGTGTTTTCGAACCCGGGTAGATTTTCGATGTGTTGGTGGCAGAGTTGCAAAGATATGGGGGGGGGGGGGGGGGGGGAGCAAAAACCTTGTTTATTCCCGGGAATAAACTGGGTTTTTTGGAAAGAGAATTTTGAAAGTTTCCAACAAGTGGGAATTTATATTACTTCCCCTACATATATAATATAATGTGTAGGGAAAGTATTGTGCCGAAGTAGAGAATGTGAATGCGAGTTTTCGAAGGAAGTGCACGTTGTAAGCATCATTGAACTCGAATCGAACGTTTTTGATTTGATGCCTGTGTGCGTATAAATGTATGTACGTGTGTGGAAATTCACAGTTAGTTCATGCTGTGAATCCAGTTAGTGTGTTGAGTCTAGGGAAAGTCAGTTTTTTTTTTCAATCGTGTGAATTTCGCTTAAACAACAAATATAAGACTAGAACGAATATATGACCTTTATAGATTACTTTCAGTTTTTGGATTATAGCGATTTTTGCTCACCTTGATCTAAATCATCACTGATCCAGTTTCACTCGAATCAAGTTCAATTCTGTATGATGAGCACACTCAAATAATAGCACACTTCCAGGACTTTTGTAGCACAATATCATGTATACATAGGCGAACAAAAATGATGCGGAATAATAAAATAAACAAGCAATGCTATTCTACGCAGAAATAAATCTGCGCTTTTGATCACAAGGTATTAAGCAAAAGCGCATTATCCCACTGTCACCAAGGGATTATCATAAGCCAGTACCCAACGATAACAAATAAGCAAAAATCGGATAAACTAGAAGAGGGAATTGGAAACAGAATGAATATTTATTTTAGGTACAAAACTAAGCCGTAACGCAAACAATGAATAAAAGTGGAGACATTTTAAGAAAATGCTTAGGGCTTGTGAGGTGGTGTCAATGCTCTTGGGGGCTGAGAGATATAGAATAGAGAAATATACAAATTACTGTTGATAGTAAATTCGGTTGTTGATAAAAGTGAGTATGTTTGCCTTATCAGCACTCAGGCTTGCATATGAATAACAATTGCGGGCATACGGGTAGCCAGGATAGCAGAAGGAAGCGGGTTGGAGGTTACAATACTTGATTATATTTTCCTATATGGTTCCTACGGAGAAAAAATGCAATTGTTTAGCCAACGAGGTGAAGGGTTACGGTGCTGTATTTCGTTTTTCTATATGGACCCTATGGAGCAAAAATGTAATTGTTTAGCCAATTGGGGGTGGGGAAGTTACAGTGTTGTGTTTAGTTTTCCTACATCGACTTCATGGAGAAAAAATGTAGTGTTTAGCCAATGAGGTGAAGGGTTACAGTTCTGTATTTTGTTTTCCTATATGGACCCTATGGAGAAAAAAATGTTATTATTTAGCCAATGTGGGTGGGAGTTACAGTGCTGTATTTAACTTTCCTATATGGACCCCAGGGAGAAAAAATGTAATGTTTAGCCAATAAGGTGAAGGGTTACAGTGTTGTATTTCGTTTTTCTATATGGACCCTATGGAGAAAAATAGAATTGTTCAGCCAATCAATGAGAGGTGGGGTTATAACCTCCCTGCCTGGGTACAGTTGTTGCACGTGGTTGAGATTAATAATTTGTAAAGGTTATAAAGTTTCTTATAAAACAGAATAAAACACAAAATATGGGTATCAATGGCGGCAAAAACAAAGGAAAGAAATAATAGCAGATTTCCATGAATAAACAGCAAAAAACCAAGGTGGTGGTAGATGACTAGCAGAAAATTTCAAAGCAAGTGTTCAGAAAGTGTTCTTTGAATCTTTCTGCTGGTCGTTAACATTCCTGTTTGATTTCTTGTAGTTCATTCATATAAATCTTGGATTTTATATAGTTCATTGATAGATTCCTACTATTCGTTCCTTCTCCTTCCTCCTTCTCGTGCCGGTTAACAACCGTTTTTCACATCAGCCGCATTTATTATTTCAGCAGCAAATGCCAATTTTACTCTAGTGAGTGTGCGCTGGAGTATACGACAATAAAACATATTTCTCTGGACTCCGCTTCATTGTCTAAAAAATTTCATCGAAATCGTAGACCAAGAGATATTTCACTTGGGCACGTATATTCAAATTCCTCCTATTACATATATGATGTTGTTTAATTATATGTTATTTTTACAACATACGGAAAACAATTACAATGTGCATCAAATTTCGTTTTAAATATTTTAAGTAAATTTTATTGATTTACTGCAGATTGCAAGGACCAAGTTAATTTATAATACTATAAAAATAATTCAATTATATATGTAACCTTTTTAACATGCACGGGAGAAACGTTTTATTAATTTTGATTATGCAAAATAATATAAAATTCGAATACTAAATAATAGATGGCAGCACTGTAAACTCGACGCCATTATAATTTTCCTTTACATAGCTATCAACTAAATATCAATTAGCGATTAAAAAGTTAGTTATTTTAATTATCCGGTTCCGTTAAGCAGTTTTATTTCGGTTATCCGAAGTAAACCGTATACAATAGGATCGGGTTATAATGAGTAATCATGGACCCAATAATTTGCTCGCTAAATCTGTTATGCCCAGCAAAATTATATATAATTTGATGAATATACAGAAGGGTGTGCCCAGGGGGATGCGATTCATACCTCCAGTGATTTCCAATCAGGGTTCGCGAGGCCGTGTACAGGATTCTGCAAGAACTTTCAAGAGTTTGCGAAAAAAATTTATTGTAACTTACTACCTTTTCGATAAGTATAAAAATTAAAATTTATAACGTTTTATTGAGACCTGACCTATTAATAAAACATCACTAGAACTTGTATTATTTTCAATTGTGAATGCATTATTATAAAACAATATAATGCACATTGTTTTTTCGTTAACAACTTTATAAAAACTATATATAGTAACACAAAATCATTACTATATATATATATATATATACACACACACACATACAATGTTTGTTTGTAGCAGTAACAGTAAGGCAGATGTAAAATAAAAACGTTTGCCATTTTTCTTTTAAATAACAGTAATTAATAAATAAAATTACTCAATAAATGCTCTTGTAGTATTTTATATATCAAAAATATGAATTAATTATTATTTATTAACTCTATTTCATAATTTATTCCCTGTCGAACCCAATATATGTCAGCCAGGCAAGGGCAATAGCCCTATAGGTTTTCTATCGAAGATGACGTTAAAGGTTCACCGAGATTTCTGGGGTTCCTCATGCAGGGGTTCAACGGGATTTCAGGGAAATTTTTAAGGGTTCCTCCGAATAAAAAGTTTGGGAATCACTGAGTTAGAGCATTATACAAGTAATGTGAAACAACACAGTCGACATTAGACATACCCGAAGGGGAAGGGTATCTGTTTGGGCGGCCGAAGGAATCCAATCTAATACTTTCGTTTTAAACACTGCTGCTGCCATAGCAGAACGCGTTATTAACTGGGCATAGATTTTAGCAACTGGTTAATCAAAGCCGCGTCCGATTAACTGGGCAAATGACCAATCTTCACAATCAATGTCAAGAAAATAATTCTTGTATTTAAAAGTAAAAAATTTGGAACAAGGCGAAGTTTTCTTTAAAATATGTTACTATTGGGAGCATATTTTTAACAAGAACGAATTATCCGCTGTTGTTATGGTCCTAAATAAGCACCTGCTACGTTAATAATACAGATACAGGTAACACTACTCAATTTCCAAATCGTATGTTTTGAAATAAGATCATTCTTGCGACACAAATAAATGAAAATACTTCAAGTCGCTATTCCTTTAACCCTGAACTAAAATTTAAAAAGTTATTGCTAACTTTGCGAATTTTCATCCATTAAGTGAAATAGCACAAAAAAATTTAGCACAATACTCATAATGGTTATATAATACCAAATTAAAAAATAATAATAATAGGAAATCTTTTATTCGGAAAGTTAAAAAAACCTATACATTCGATGCACTCACTCAGTGTGCGATCAGCTGTATTTTCGTCACGACGAAACGTCAGAGATTTAATTAAAACACCTGCTCTCGAATTATCATCTGCGACGGCAAAGAAAGAATAGATTTAATTTGACAAGTTGGCGGACATGTGATTTTTGACTTTAGAATTTTAATTACTTTTAAACTAATTCGAATTTTAAAAATGTTCGTATTGTCCAGGGACCTCTGTACCGAATTTCGCCGTTGTCTGAAGCTTTCGATTTTCCGTTACAGACAACACAAATATACATACACACACAGGCATCTTTTATTGCAAAAGATCCTGAAAAATTGTGAAGACTCTATTAAATTATAAAAAGATGAGTCGAGCTCGTAAGTGTGTTTATTTGGGTCAGGCAGGAAGTAAACAAGGAAGTGCGTGATTAAGACGGAAAGATAGTACGACGATTCCCAGGTAAAAAATCACCTTAAGCAATCAGAAGTGCTGTCAAGAAAATAGTTATCTTTGAAGCACACTGAGAAATACGGTTCACAAAAACTGCACTACATAGTAAAATAATAAAAAATATTTTGCGTCATCACTTGACCGTCTTCTAACAAATATAGTAGATCTATAAGGAAAATATTAACACAAATGTGAGCTTCCTAATGGCTCGATCTCGTTGAAAAGTTTTTCTTTTTTTGCCGATTCAAATAAATATACCCAATTCCACTAAAATTGACTTATTTCTTTCCAGAGATATCGCGCTCTCTGTCGAAAATAAAATTTCTAATATCTCGAGAAAGGATTGCGACGTTGAAAAATAATTGTTTCACATTCAGGGATGGCCAAAACGTGTAAATGGCATTATTCAAAATTTCATCACAATACTTTCTCTTTACTGTAATCAGGGAAATTAATACAGTACTGCTAAAAAAATTTGCATCATCCTGAAAAATTTCAGTATTAAAATAAATGTTTAATATAGAATAACAAACACGAATGTTGCATTATATATTTAGTGCATTGACCCTTATCTAAAAATTTCAAGTGTCATCACCCTCCAGCCATTATTATGGGACAGTAGACATTACTCCATGTCACCTCGGAAATTCAACAAAATATTTTTTTTAATTATGAAAAGCTCTATTATTAAATCTATATAATAAAAGGCAATGTCTGTGTGTCTGTCTGTCTTATACACTATACGTTCAGCAAACGCGCGTCGGAAAGCTACGAAATTTGGCAATCAGAGACCCGGGGGGGGGGGGGGGGGGACACGTGAAAACCGATTTTTAAAATTTTAATTATTTTTTTTTTGTTATTTAATGTTTTATGCGATTTCGGCCCTTTTTGTCCTTTTTTCTCCACGATACAGACGTCGTAGAGAAAAACAAATCACACCACCGGGAATAGCAGACAATTGCGAGTAAAAATATATCAATTTCAAATCTCAATTTCGATTTCTAATATTTTTTAAAGATTTTAAAACAAAAGTCACTTTCGGTTCATAAAAACCAACTTTCGTGTTTAAATCCTCCCATCGTAAAAACTACTCATAATTTCGACTAATAATTTGCATTTTTAGAAAGGTCAAAGATCTGGCATTCTTACAAGTCCAATCTGGTCAAGAAATAATTAAAATTGCCCGCAGGATCGCAATTTTAAAGACGTCATGATTTTATATTTCTCGGCAATCCGCTAAGTTCTTCAACGGCATTATCCCCATCGACAGTAGTTTTTAACCGCGCGCTTTCGGTTTTACATGAAAGCTTAGCATATGTATTGGATACATTGGGTGAAATTATTATACTATTTATATGATATTTTAAATAATTTAAATGATTGAATTATGGTGGTATGAATTGTGGTGATGTATTTGAAATTATTATATTTATGGATTGGTGGAACGATATGGATTTTTTAAATGGATATTTTAAATGGATATTTTAATTTATAGATATTTTAAATGGATATTTTAATTTTATGGATATTTTGAATGATGGAACGATGATGATGGAATTAAGAGCTTAATTATAAAATTTAAATTAGCGCGCGAGAATTGCACTCGGTAGGCCCGGGTTCGATTCCCGCCACTGACGCGGAGCACGATCACGTTAAACATATGGGTCCGTAAGTCCTTCCGAGAGGTTGGTGGTAGGGGAAGGAGGGCACGGTCCCTGTGGATGCCTTCCCCACTGGGTTCCGGTCTAAATTGGGTGAATGAAAAGAAAGTTATGGGGATTGTCCCCTACCGAGTGAAATTCCCGCACGGTAGCCCAGTGGTTAGCGTGCGGGAATTTCACTCGGTAGGCCCGGGTTCGATTCCCGCCACTGCCAAAACTGCTACTGTGTTCACGCGGAGTACGATCACGTTAAACATGTGGGTTCGTAAATCCTTCCGAGAGGTTGGTGGTAGGGGAAGAAGGGTACGGTCCCTGTGGATACCTCCCCCACTGGGTTCCGGTCTAAATTGGGTGGCACTTTCTGGCCGTCCAAACAGTTACCTTACACCTTTCTGGTAGGTCGCGCCAGCGAGTTTTCCACGGTCAGAATTTTTAAGGGTAGCGAACAGGCTGGTCTCCAAAGGCGGCTACTATTTAATAAAATAAGAAATTTTACACATAGACATTCCCAAATAATGTTTGTGCATTTACTGCATACCCTCCTCTTCAATGTATTGTTTCATCAATATTAAACACTTTAGATGTACTGTTCTTTCTTTCCATCAAAGTCATGGAAATATGTGGGTGATGTAATTTTTTGAGTACCACTGTAAGTCAGTCACACGACCACAGAAACATGATTACTTTTGAACATTCACTTTAATAGAAGCTAAGAAGGGGGAAGGCAGGCAGAACAAACGTTACGGGCCCCCGTGACGAGGATCTACCCACAGTGCAATTGAGAGTATTTTCGGGCCCAAAGGCCTGTAGGCAATGCTGGGGGCCCGCAGAGCTATGGGGCCCCATTCCGGTGTTCAATGTTGTTGTTTTGGCGAGGGTCGGGGAGGCCAGAATTTACTTTTACCTATGGGCCCCAGAAAGGGTTAAAGCGGTTCTAATTGCAGCCAATGCAAGCCCGTACCACCTTCTATTTTACAAGTTATTGACATTTTCATAAACCCCTTATGCGATCCCCAAGTCTCATGGACCTCTATGCAATTCATCTTATGCCCCCCCCCCCCCTTATCGTCAGCCCTAAGCACACAATAAATGTGCATTATGCTTACCTTTTACTTCACCACATAACGTAAACTGCGAATGAATGATAACGTTTTAACAGGTGTGTCGGTTAAAATTTTGGCTGTCTACTGCATCGCTATATTGTAACTTTCACTTCCCCCCCCCCCCTATTTTCTCAAACTTATAAAACAGTCACCCAAGGGGCAAAGTCCTCTCACGCTTGCATACCGACACCTGCGCATATCTAAAACCATCGAAATTATGAACAGGCAATCCCCCAAAAATTAAATTAAAGCACTCATCACATACATTTTTTGCTCCTTCGTAGGATATTTTGATAAAAATATACGTTCTTAAAGTAAATATTTAAACCAACTGGGTGAATCACTGCCTAAATGACACATCACGTTGAACTCTAATCTAACTGTAAAATTTTAATAAAAACTCAAAATCCCCACTCTCGGATTAGAACAGTGCAACAGTTTTCGCCGCTATTTTCGTATCTTCAAAGCGAGAGCGAGACGCGAACAAGGTCAAAAATAGCAGCCGGAGCATGTTGCCGATGTGCGGTCGAGGAACACCCGATAAAGAATTGACCTCGTCGCAGACGAGAGAATTCCCGTTCAAAAGGAAAAGTAGACGCGCAACCACGTGGTTTGGTTTACACTCGCAAAGCTTATGAATGAAATGACGACACAGCGATCGTCTGAAAGAAAGTCATGGAATAAAGGTTCAAATGACTTTTGCTTGTTTTTATTTTGAATCTACGACCTCATTATAGTTGATATAACTCAGATTTAAAATAATTCAAGATCCCCAATGAGATGGCAAGCAAGACGATTTGGGTCAGGGTCGCTCATACAAATTGTAGACTCTACAAATATTTATCACAGACCATCCCTTTCCATACTTGATTTTCCTCTCTTTATGCATTTTTCATGTCAGTCTTCTACCTCATAAAAAATATTGGGGATCCGAGCTCCTCTGGAGTTCGAGTGGTGTTCGTCCCCTATATTGGCGGCCTGCTCATAGGCATAATAATTACATTATTTCTTCATAAATTTATATTGGAAAACGAAATCCAGCAATATAACCCTCGTTGGATCGTCCTCCCCTCCCCATTTCCGAGACCTTGGCTACATGGCGTGGATTACAGATCTGCACAGTTTCGTGTAAAACCAACAGTCTTGATCACGACCTGGTTGACCAATGAGACGTACTTGGTATTAGTTTTTAAAAATTAGGGCCGGGTCAAGTATTTGATATTTGAAAAATGCACATATGAAGTTTAATAGCATACGCAAAATTCTGTTAATTTTAAGCGTTTAAAAGAAAACAACTTTTACCTTAATTCTGTGCACATTTTTTTTTTAATTCATGTTCAAAACCCATCTGAGTAACCACTGTTTTGGCCGTACAGGGCTGAGACTCAAGGGCCTTTGGGTAGTGACGAAATTCCCCCCCCCCCCCCCCCCCCCATCCGAGGGAGATTTTGACCTAGGTTTCCCTACCACCTATAATTTCCTAAATACTTATTTCACAATTTTCTCTTTGTAAGTTCTGCAACAGTAGCAGGGTGGCTATAGGATCTTAGATAAAAAATTTCTTGATTTCCAGATAATGTCTTCTAAAATTCTCTGATATGTATCACTATCTACTTTTACTGAATATCAGTTTAACAAGCACAAAAAAGTTAATAAAATTGTAAGTGATAATTAAGAATAAATAATTAAAAGTAATTACTTTCAGCATTGAAAAGTATAATAATCAAAGTATAGTATTTATGCAAGAGTTATATAAGAACAGTATTATTACAAATATTAATCATTCCAGCATTAAAATTCTAGATAAAACTCAGCTATAAACTGAACAGTATTCTGTAAAATACAGTCAAGAATTCATGTAGTTAAACACCACTTATTGTAACAAAATAATAAGCATAAACAGTATTTTTTTTAATCTGCTTTTTCTGTCATATGAAATATCTTGACAACTTTCAAAACAAGTTAGATGAGAGGGATCACTGAAAAATGTTGAAATTTTAGAATTCTCTCCTTTTTATTGATGTTTCCAATAGGCTGTCTCCCGTCACATGAAAGGCGAATAAGGAATTCTATACATGTGTATTGTAACGATTTGGAAGAAAGCTGTGATTATTTAAAAAATAAATAAATAAAATAAAAATTCAATTTCCCTGGGGTTTTTTTGTTGTTTTTTAATCTCCTGATTTTACAGGGTGTTTTTTTTTTTCTAGAAATTCCCTGATTTCTCTGAATTCCAGGTTAGTTTTGCCCCAAAGCTAGGGACGGGTTCGTGCTCGGGCCAAGTGAAAGTCTAAACTGAATGCCACAGTAGATTTCTAGCCTGGATTCTTGCACATGAATGTGTGCCAATCTGTTAGCCCATCTCGAAAATTTCAGGCGGGGGTGGGGGTGGGATCAAGGTTGGTGGTAAGGGAAGGAGGATACTGTCCCTGTGAATGTCGCCTCCACTGGGTTCCAGTTGAAATTGGGAGGCACTGTCCCGACAGTCCAAACAGATACTTTACACCATCGGTGTGACCGGCCATCCAAAAAGCTACTCTAAGTCCACGGACGAGTCGGATGGTCTGGGCTTTCGACACCATCGGTGTGGTTCGAAATAATTGGACAGATTTCAACCAAAGCAGTATTTAAAAACATTCGGTGGTAGTCGATGCCATGCAAACAGTAGCAATCAACCGGACCATTTGAGACCGGTCTTTTTAGGGCTATATGGTCAATTCGCCCTTAAAAAATTGATCGGATCAGGGGAGGGATTCCCTTTCATGTCGACATCGGTACACATCTTTCGGCAAGAAAAAATTTAATTAGCATCTTCAGGTTCCCTAAATTTCAGTAATTCTAGCTCCTGAATCCTGCTTACAAAGACTGCCTGTCCTAGCTGATTTAGGAAGTAATCAGGAAGAATATAAGTCCATCAGCGGCGTAGACAGGGTTTTAAGGGCCATAAGCCCCATTGATTAAACAATATATCCTGCTTTCCAAAGTACATACTAGTTACGTCTATGTACCGTTTCGATAACTAGGGGTAGTTTATGGCTCCGGTATTTACAATGAGTATTGGAAGAGCCATTATTTTTTGTATTTCAAACAAGCCTTAGAAGACATCACGAAATAGCTTTATACATGCGAGTCTAAACAATGCTATGTGGGGATACATGGCCACTAGAGATGAGACGGGCTGGATCTATGGTTCTAAGCACAATTCGGACTCCAAACTGTTATTTTCATTTCTCTTTTATTTAATTGCGCTTTTTATTTTTATTTAATAGAAATAGCTTTTCTAAATAGTTAATGATTAGAATTTTTTATCTTAGAATTTTTATCTTAGAATTTTTTATCTTAGAATTTATTTAGAAATCAAAGATAATCAGATTTTATTTTATAATTGAAAGTCGCTGCCAACAGGTTTCTAAAATTTTACTGACAAGCAAATGGTTGCCGATCCTGCTGTAACGAGAGAAGGTTGAGCTTGTTTGCTCTGACGATGACGGTTATTTATTACCTTCGAAACCAGTCGATACTATCAATTTTGTGTAGTATGTTGCTTTTAACGGAGTTCTTATAGTTTTAAAACTTTTGTATTGCTTATAATTAGGTCATAAACTGATTATGGGGTATAATGTTTTGAAGCTGCTAAACTACTGTTTGAAAGCCTAGCGTCTAGCGTGTAGTAAATCAGAAGCTTCAGCATTCAAGGCATATATTTACGCAATTTTTGTATTTCATATCCAAACTTAATCATTTTCACAAATTGAAATTTTTAAGCATTAGTACCAATTAAAGGGGGAAGTTATTAACATATTTCGGACATAAGTAAATTCGGGCTTGGGCGAGCTCTGACTCTCAAAATTGAGCCCAAACTCATCTCTAATGGACACACTTAAAGAGTATTTTCAATTTGCAACGCGTTACACTTGAAAGTGCAATGGAACATGACGATAAAAAAGGATGGGCTGTGTGTTTTTTTCCTTTGATAAAAGTAAAAACATTAAAATGTAGAAATAGATATATGATTAGACAAACTTTTACTTCCTAGTCACTCAGGAATCCGGAACTTTTGCGATCGCTTCCAAAATTGCGGTGAATTGTTTCCACAAGTTAGAGCCGTCTTTACGGTTAGGGGGAGAAGGGGGGGGGGGGGCGGTCATAATTTCTAGGAGGGTCGACATAATTTTTCTCTCATTTTCACAATAATAGTAATGCTTGAAATAATCATTTAGTGATACGCTAAAATGCGAGTTCATAATCGTGGGCCCACGAGTCTTTTCAGAAAGACAGTTCTGGCCACATTAGCAGCAAAACCCATTTCTCGTTAGTGGCGTTAATTTTGTACGTGTTAAAAAATTGAATGGAATGGAGCCCACAGGGCCGTCCATAGGTGGGGACGGACAAATACGGGGGAGAGGCACTGAATTTTGGGTGTCGTGGGAGAAGACATGAAATATGTACAAAGAGGAAAAAATCAAATATGGAGGGGGCCCTGAATCTGCATAGGCGATCCTGAAGCCCACTTTATGTCTTAACCCTTAACCTCTATAAAGAATGAAGAAATAGATTTTATTAAAATAAAAGTCCCCACAATATATAATTTATAAAATATTACGAACATTTATTATAAGAAAAGTAGTTTTACAAAAAGAGTTACTTTTTAAATGATAAATTTTCTTCGCAGGGTCTTTTTACAGCTTTGGATTCCGCCACAATGCGAGGTTTTGCGATACGGTTGCTCCGATCCTACTTTTACATATATACTACTAGTGAAAGTAACTAAATATACTTAACTATACATTCCCTTACTGCTTGTAAATACAATGAAATAGTATTCAATTAAAACTGATATGCAGATGGAAACATTCCACGAACTATTCGTCAATGTGTGAAGATAGCGACACCCCCATTTTTCCTTTACTGTATAAACCGCCCACGCAACCACCTACGCGTTGTAACCTTGATATTTACGAAAGTATTCTGATTATACATGACTGCATTTAACCGCCGTTTTCGACAATGAATTCCATAAATATTATTAAATTACTAATGTAAGTACTAATAAATAATGCCATACATACATTATTGATAAATAACATGAAAGCGATTCTTAGTATAAATGCTAGTTAGGTTTTAAAAGCAGAAGATTCTCAACGAACATGACATTGCTTTTCAAGGAGATATTACTTTCATACCAATACATTGCACACGTGAAGGGAAAGTATTGTTGGATTGAATACGTTTTGAACATTCCTGTTAAGACTAAGAAAAATGTAAGCAATGTATAAAAGCAAATAATACTTATTTCTGCTTTATTGTATTTGTATTATTGTACTTTTTGTATTAATTATTATATTATTTGAGCTTTTATATGTTTCTCAAGTTTTTATTATTCTTCGCACAAAGTGTATTGTACTTATTGATTTCTGTTTACAAGTTTGGACCAATCATAAACAGGGCCGGGGCGGGCCTAAAGTATATGTTTAATTAGTTTCGGGCAGAAGAATTCAACATTTGAAAAATATATAAATAAAGAGCACATAAAATTATTTTGTTGATTTCAGCTGTGCGAAAACAGATGTTAAAAAAAAAAAAGTTTACCTTAATTCCGACCACAAAAATTGTATAAATTCATATATGCGATATATTTGATAAACAACTTTTCACACTGAGCAGGCAGAGACTAAAAGGTCTTCAAGCCTGGTCGGCCCAGGTTCTGAGTGTTCTACATTTAAAAATGTTTTGGGGATCGGACAGCGTTCAGACACTGAATAAATGTTCGGAAACCCTACCCCCTTTATCTAAATTCTGACCACGAAAATTGCATAAATTCATATTTTCGACATATTTGATAAATATCGTTTCGTGCTGGGCAGGCCGAGACTCGAAGGTCTTCAAGTCGGGTCGGCCCAGGCTCTGGTGGTTCTACATTTTAAAATGTTTTGGGTCTCGAACAGAATTCGCACACTGGTACTTTGGGATCCAGCGGGATAAAAGGTCCAAAATGTGGTATATGCTGGCCTCATATGCCTGTCTGGTCTGCTTGTAACCACAAATCAACGATTTTTAAAGTCGATGTGTCGAACACCCAGACCACTCGACTGACCCTGGGGTTTACAGCCGCTAATTAAGTGGCCGGGACACAGTCGCTGTGTGTCTTCAGGCAAGATATCTCTCGAATAAATGGAACTAGTCAACAAAATTTATTTAAGATTAGTTCAATTAGTAAACATGAGAGGTCTGTTGATTTTCAGAGGGAGTAACGGGAAGTCACTCTACTTCCCGTTACTCCTCTGTTATTAAAAAAAATTTTTTTTAAGAGATCTTACATATAAATATTGTTTTTCTTTTATTCTTCTCTTATTTCATTTTTTCAGCGAATAGCATTTATAGAATGCCAACATGTGCCGTTCTCGCGATAAAGTACGCTTTTGATCTAAAATAAAAATAAATAAATTAGAAAACAAAATTGACCATTATCAAATGTACATAATTTTGCCAGTACTATTATTCAGAAATAAACAAACTATTTTAAGTTGTTATCCCCTAATGAATATCAAACAGCTAAAAGCAGAGAAAAACATATAATTTAATTTTTTTTTTCTTCGAAAATCGAAAAATATATATCAAGGAATAACTATATTAAAATTTGTTACGATAACAGTCATTTTATATCTAATTTTTATTAATAAGCGAATGACATAAATGGCGATAACATACGCCGTTCTTAAGATACTGCACGATTCGTATTTACAGTGGGGGAAATCTTTAAAAAAAAAATATTTTCACTATTCTCAATGAATGAATGAATGAATGAATGAATGCTTGGTACGTATTTTCCACCAGCAATAAAATGACACCATCGTTTAGTGCCCATTTTTTTAGATATATTAGAAATTTTCTGTTTCACAAAGTGCATGATATTTTTCGAAATACATAAAATTCGGTATGCTTATTTTAATTGAAAACTATAAACCTGCTAATCATGTTACATAAATAATCATTTTTTAAGAAATGTTTCATTAGAAAACGAATGACACGAAACTTCAGAACGCTAGTATGAACCGTTCTCGAGATATAGCACTTTTTTTTTTCAAATAAATTAATAAAAATACATAAAAATAAAAAGTATTAAATATCGTAAAATAAGTTTACTTTCCATATGCAATATTATACGACAAATTTATTAGCATCGTTCTCGTGAATCTATTTCATTTCATTCACGAGAAAAGGCACTTTAGTAATAACTTTGTATTTTGACAACATCATTTTGCTGTAATAGAAGGGCCTTGCATTACGTAAGGAAAGTCATGTGCTGCCCACATCAGATTTTTTCTTATATAATGGTAAAGTGTTATCGGCAACGTGCTTTAAGTTTCATGATTAACCTCGGCTTCGGTACGAGCCACGTAGTTTTATTATCTCTATCGCACTACAGTTATGAATTACGATCACGCGCTGTTAACAACCGAAGGCGCCAAGTCAAGCCGCAGTGGAAAAAATGTGAATGGAAAAAGTAACAAAAAAGGAAGAAAAAAAAAAACGTTCATTGATTTAAACAGTGGAGCAAAGGGCAAAAAAAAAAAAAATTAAAATAAATTGTCCGTTCCGAGAAAGCACTTCATAACTAAGTTGTTGCAAGTGGCAGTAATTTCTTCCTGTTTTTGCCGTTGTTTTGCACTTCTATCTCGCGAATGAGTTTTTATACACACCACACACACTTCCAGTAATGCATGAAGTGTTTCAAGAATATGTTTTATATACCTTAAATGCAGCTGTTTAATTTACACAAATTGTTTGCCGTATTTTTAAATTTCTGTCTTTAATAAAATACTTTTAATTTCTTTTAAATGCAAGGACAATTGCATAAAAGGTACAAATCTCCCCAATCTGGCTAAAATTTAAAGCAGGTCTAATGATGGAAAAATATTTTGATTATAATGAATTTGAAAATATTATGCATAGTGTACTAATAGACCACAGGCCATTTTTTTCTCTTAACATTCAAACTTGTCAGTTTATGTTTATGTGCAAAAATTATTATTTTTCTTTTTTAAAGAGTTACATACTAAACACTAGAATGAATAACACGGCGTTGCCCAGGTCCTAAATAAGCGCCGGCTATTTAAATAATACAAATTCACCTTTGATGGGTCCTAAACCTCCTATTCTGACGCGAGCTGCAGTTTGATACGCATGCGCACAAGTATCTGATTCGTCTATCGTTAACAGGATACAAAATATCTTATATACTTTAAAATTTGCGAAGTTAGAAAACTGATATTCACGAAGTTAGACTTTTGGATTGCTTAAAATAAAACTAAATGAAAATACTCGAAGCCGCGAAAATGATAAAAGTTTCTTTATCCTAAAAGTAAAGTTCGCAAATTGAATTGCTATCTCACCGAATTTTCATCCGATTTAAGTCAAGTTTTCAGAGCACACTTATAATATATTCCAAAAATTGAAACATTGGCTTTAAATTCACGAATTTAGAAAATCGTAAAAATGTATTACAGTATGTCCAGACAGAAAGTCTGGGATATCGTTTGTAGACCACCTACATCTGGAACGCAAGCACAGAATATCGTCTGCAGCTGCTAGGGATAGATTTGACGAAATGGCGGAAAATGGGTGAGTTCGGCTTTATAAAACTTTTAAACTAATTCGAATTTAGAAGAAAAAAAAACCTCGACGAGGTCTGTTGTACCGTGACTTCAGATAACTTTGTACCGAATATCGTGGCTGTCCAAAGCTTACATTTTCTGCTACAGAAGACACACACAATCTTCTTTTATTATGCAAGATTATTATTATTGTTGTTGTTTTTGACTCCCTAGAACCTCTAATAGAACGAACCTGTCCCCCCGCTCCCTATATTTTGAATGAAGAATATTGCTTTGTCTCCAATTCTGATTAACTGTAATTTGACGCTCTATATAACTTCTAACAACTTATAAGCCGTGTTTCCTTCAGGCATACCACCGGAGATGATTATTCGCCCCCCTCCCCGGGAGATATTTTATGTTAACCTAGTTCCAATGTGACAGAATTTAGATATATTTATATAGGGCAAATAGAAAACTCGCTCCCCCCCCCCGGCCAAAAAAAAAAAAAAAAACAATGTTTATAAGTGCAGCTGTTGCTACACCATCGCTTCAAGCTTCCACGGACATTCCGCTCTGAAGTCCGTGATTCCGTCTTTTACACAATTTTTCTTGAGCAATGTTCTTCGTTAGTATTTTTTTCAAGATTATATATCTTCAGCTTTCCCGTCTTATATTATATTCAGAGATCTAACGTTAGCAATATCTGCGGGATAGCTGCTTAGCATAAAATGGCTTGCTGGTCATAATAATAATAATACTGGTTGGTCTGCATCAATTCCCTCTCCGAAATAAATTTGGTAGATTTTCTATGGAATATGGTAATTCACAAACTCGACTGGGTAAATACAATTTTTATATCGCCCACAGTTTTAATAATACCAGTTGAATTAATATAAGCCTCTCAAATAAAAATTCATATGGTATTATGCTTATATTATTCATCAACTGGTAAAGGTCCTAAAAACCATATTGATAGGTTGCAAATGAACGTGGGCCGGAGATTCTTTCAAGAAAATGAGTCCTAGAAAAGTCCTCCCCTTCTTCAAGCCCCCTCCAAAAAAAAAAAAAGTATACGCCCTTAACAAACCGCTAAGAACAAACTGTGAGAAGGCAGGCAAAGAGAAATTCAAAAAGAGAAAGTATAAACACCCATAGTGAAAATTTGCTATCGGGTGGTATCAACCATTGAAAAAAAATATATATATCAACACGGGCCGATAAAGGATCCGACCACTTAACTGACATATGCCTGCTTTCTTTAAAGAAGTATTGTGAGTTAACCCTAAATAAAGCAGAAAAACGAAATACAAAAGCCCTATCTTTTCATTCATACTGCGCGTCTCCCAAAACAACCAAATCGAAACAAGAGCAGAGTCGCAATCCAGGCACGCACATATCAAACTGCATAACGTCATAACTCAAAGTTGTTTTTCTTGGCCAAGACCTGAGGATAAGTAATCTTCTTCCCGGCCCTGAATACTTATGGACATTGAACCAGATTAAAGACGCTGAAATCCAAGGTTACGCACTTTGCTATCAGGAGCTAATGGATTCAGACTGAAGATTACGTTTACGGATAGTCGGGTGCAGGGCGGTTCTTAGCTAATGCGGGGTCGGGGACAAAAAATCTCAGTTGAAAACAAAAAATTAATTTGTTTATTTAATCTTTCTTGGGTCATTCCCGTTCGTAGGTTATTATTATTATTATTATTGATTTTAGCTTTGAAAATATTCTTTCGACTTCGGCTGTGGTAACAAGTACGTTAACAAAATTATCAAGGCAATTATAAAATTCAGAAATGAATCACAAATTACATACAATTTTATAATTCACGTAAGAATATACCTTACATACTTCACATTAGAATATATGAAACAATTTTTTTTTTCAGCAGCCATGCCCCGCCCCCGATTCCCACAAGAAGCGAGGCCCGGGGCATTGGTTCCGCTCGCCCTTGCCTAAAGACAGTACTGATTGGGTGGATGTGTGTATTGGTTTATATTGGAATAATTACTACTTTCCCTACATACATAGTAAAATAATGTATAGGAAAAGTATTGTGACGGGATTGAAAATTCGAATTTTATTTTTCGACGTAAGACCAGGTTTCAAGCTTCCCTGAACTCGATAGACAATTTAACGCTAAAAACATTGCGCCGTGGATCTTGTACATCATTATTTCGTTATGAAAGAAGTCACTGTATTTTGTAAGGAAAGACAAGTGTTGTCCACATTAGATATTTTTTTAACACGCAGCGACTTTGACTCACATCAACAGTTTGTTGCTTTTCACCTATTTAAATCAATTTGCATTTAAGATAATAACATTTGCGATTCAAATTTAAAAAAAAAAATCGTTTATTTCACTAAAACATTTATATAGATTTTAAAATGTTATTTTTAAAAATAGGAAAATAGCTAATATTTTTAAAGAAATAATTTATAGAATATTAGTAGATATATCCGATATTGCATTTAAAATATGTACAAATTTCAGTAGTACTATTTTACATGATATTGTTCTTCGAAAATTCTATTAAAACATTTAATTTATTCCCCCTAAATATCCCTGTTATTGCTATACAAAATTATGTGCACAGGCAGATCGAAAAATAAAATATCCTTTGTTAGAAGATATACCCGTACTATTTTTATCCTGTTCAACAATCTGTTCGGGCTGTGGATTTTTTATCAATCGTTTTTTAACTGATAAACATTTGATGATTTTTTAATTTATTGCCTAAAAGTTATTTTAAAAACTATTAAAAAAATTCAATATTCTAAATTAAAATTGTTTTTAAATAGTTTCATTTAGGAGTCGGAGTCAGTATATTTCTACAGACTCCGACTCCATAATCCTGGGTTAAACACAATAGAGAAAATATATGAGTTATATAGGCAACGCCTTAATCACTCAACCATGCGTTGGTTTACATTAAAAAAAAAAAAAAAAAAGCGTTTGGGAACTGTGAACCAAGAACATCGGTATAATTTAAATCAACAACCGGTTACCGATTAATAAAAAACACAACAGCCACAACTGGAAAATTCTCATGTATTACACTGTTACACACGCATACTCCAAATAAACTTCTATTAAAACAAAAATTCCTAACAGGACTTAGCCTGGAGTACTGAACTGTGACTAGCCTACTTAATGTAAACAAATGTTTCCGCAACTTGTAAACACTATCATTCATATACATTAAAAGCACTGGACCATAAGTACTTTTTAAAAAAAAATCCAGTATAAGTTATAAAAATATCTGACAGGATATAAATGCTAGAGTATTTTGAACTTTAATTATGCAAGTTAATGTCTCATTTTTGAAAAACACTATTATTCACATAAAAAAATACACTAAAACCATTGAAGCATCAAATAAGTTTTTCTAAACGATTTAGAAGTTAAACTACAACATAGCAGACGAAAATTACTTTTTCGTTTTATTTGTTTTCCGCAGACAAACTATTTCAGTTATCTAACAGACTGGTGTAATTTAAGCGGATTCGTAAGAAAGACCTTTTTTATTATGACGTAAGAAAAGCAGGAAGTCAGACAAAAGGGATTCCACAGCAAGAATTTACTCCAATTTCAGATAAACTAGTTCCCAGAACAATGACCTTCAGTATAAAATTTCATTCCCAGAAAATTCTTTTTTGCGCAAAGGTAAGAAAGAAATAGGTTAAGGTTATGTTTATATTTAAGTTTTCTACGTAGCATTATTTTTATTGTCGGGCGGGATAAAATTATCGCAACAATGTTATTAGTTTTAAAAGTTATTAGTTTGCTAATCGAACTTGTGAACTTTACAGTGTTCCTAAGATAGAACCCAAATAATTTGTAAGGAAAGGTCCATGAACGTACACGTTAGATCTCATACCTGATCGAATGAAAGTGATTGCAGCGCCCCAGTGGAGAATTTAGAAAGTTGGGATAACGAACTCGACAATACTGCAAAATCGAAAAAAAAAGCAAATTACAAAGTTGTAGATCATTATCTAACATGTGGGAATTGACAAAATTATTACAGAAGGCATTTATTTAACACAATATGGTTATTGGTGACTGGCTGTCCTATTCAAGAATGCTAAAATAAACAATACTTCCATGTACAGGTATCTGTGGAAACCCCAGATCGTCCGACTCATCCAGAGGACTTGAGTAACCATTTGGACGACCGGGAAGGGTACAGGTATCTGTGTGAAGGCCTATTTAAAATGCTCTCTGTCAGCAATAGAACACATTCGAATTCTCGAAAGAATATGCCGAGTACTTTGAGAAGCATTGCAGGTGTTAACGTGTTAGAAGCCCTGATGATACGACTTTTGACAGATATTGTATTCCATATACTCGTTTCGTTCGTTCTTGGTATCGATTATTACTAATTAGTCAATGCTCTACAACTTGTTTTTTCGTCTATCTCGCTTTGTTCTCGAGTTCGGTTATATTCATTTTTTCAATTCTCCGCTAAGGGGTGCTGCAGTCATTTTTATTCGATCGGGCATGGTCACTTTGCCACAGATAGTACACTTATTATACCTTTCCATACAAAGTTATTCTGATGCTTAAAAACTTTCCCAGGAACTCTGTATATTGTGTGGGCTTTTCAAGAAAAAAAAAATTCCTCTTGTGTATAGAGCTAAGAGAACCAGATTTAGGGCGAGACATAAAGTTGGCGCGTATTCATCCAAAAGATTTTTTTTTAAAAAGCACATACAAATTTTACAGTTCTATCGCAAAGGGCCTTCGCTGCATCGTGGAGCCAAGGTCGAAGGAAAGTATCGGCTCTGTTCAAATGTTCACGCGAAGTATGGGCACTTTAAATATTTGGGTCCGTAAGTCCTTCCGAAAGCTTGGTGGTAGGGGAAGGAGGGTACGGTTCCTGTGGATGCCTCCCTCACTGGGTTCCTGTCTAAATTGGGTGTCACTTCTTGGCCACCCAAACGGATACCTTACACTTTCGGGTAGGTCGGATGGTCTGGGTCAAAGAAGGTCGAAGAAAAGTGTTGAAGGAAATCGAATTTTATTGGACTCCTAACAGCCCATTTTATACATAACTGTGTTAGTGCTGAAAGAGGGGGGATTATGTCGAAATTGAAGGGCCCTTCAAAGATATGTGATCCGCTTCCCCAAATTTGTATGCGCTGTACTGCACAGGTAGTGAAGGAATGTTCTGATTGGCATTTCCTTGCATGCATCCTAGAAGCGCAATATAATTATCTTCTGAAATTAAAAATAAAATACAGATAGCTCAATTTTTGTGGCTTCACAGTATTTTATTCGTTTACCACCCCACCCAGATCTTCTGCCGTGCATTTTATTCCCGTCCAAATATGTAGTTCCGGATATGCATAACTGAGGTGAGACGCGACGACGCTTTGTGGTAATAAGGCTGCCAGGTAGCCCCGCTATTTATACCCCTTAACCTTGAAATAACATGACAGACATCTTACCTCACGAGAATAAAACCGCAAACATCACCGCATGATAAGGGTACGTAATCTCGAGACAGACTTACCTTGGGTTTATTTTGTTTTTTGTCTGCAATTTAAATTCGGTTACATCTTGGAACCTTTGTGAAACCTGCACCCCCCCCCCCCCCCACCACCACCCTCCCTCAATGTTGATGTGCACAGATTCGCGCAATTTTCTTATTAAAGACAGTATCTTTTAAGGAAGTTCTTAGAAAACTACCAAGGAGAGAGCAACTTCAGAGATAATCATATAATGAATATGACAACCTCGACCGAATAGAGCAATACCGGTCAAAATTAAAAACCGGTATTTCTAGATTTTCAAATATTAATACTTCGCTATGAGAAAAACTTGAAATTTTTTTGAAGGAATAGCAAAGCTTATCCAGCAAGTAAATTTTAAGGCCTTACCTATCTAATTAAATATAAACATACAGCGAGCAACGATATAATGAAAAATCTTAAAGGAATAAGATAATATAGTTCTCTTAAAAAATACTGAATAGAAACAGCAAAACTAAATGAAAAACTTACACCATACAAAAGAATTAAGTGAAGTCCATTACATTGCGTAATGCAAAAAAATAAAATAAAAAATTAATGGACTAATAATTTTGACTGAAGAAATTGATTTTCATACTAAAGGAAGGGGATTAAAGTTTAAAAAGTCAATAAAGCGGTGATTTTATAATGTAATTCAGCTGTTTGTGTCTGCATTTTGAGTCAAGAAAGCAGCTAAATCAATTAATCAGTGAATGGGGGGGGGGGGGAGGGTAAAGTTAAAAAAGTCAATAAAGCTGTGCTTTTATAATGTAATTTCGTTGTTTGTGTTTGGCATTTTGAGTTAAGAAAGCAGCTGATTCAATTAATCAGTGAATCTGACGGGGAGGGGGGGGGGGGAGAAAATGTAAGAGTGGGGTCATTTCTCCTTTAAATTAAAAAAAAGAGTTTGTCAATCTGCTGGTATGAAAGAACTCTTTTAGAAATAATTCCGAGTTATTAAAACACCCATGGAAAGGAAGATATATACATACAAGCAAGCAACGAGAAAAATATAATTAATTAAGAAAAAATTATCTGTACTATTTTCACGTTACAACGCTTAGAAAAATCACTAGTTTTAATCAAAAATATACTACAAAAAGAGTATTTTCATTTTATAACAAAAGTTTTAATATCTTTGATGCTGCGAAACAATCACAAGTTCTTGTAGTCTGATGTTGTAATAATATTCCTTATCGTAAGGGGAAGGGGAAGAAAATGGTCGGAAAAATTTCTTTGAAACAATGGGTTTCATCATATCATGTTTAAGTAGAATTTAAAGCTTTAATTGCAATGGCAGTACATAATACTAAAGTCATGTGGAAATATGTTTTTGCCATTCGTTGATTTGAGGTCATTTGATTGTGTCAGAAAACTGGTAAATTTCATTCAGGAACACTTAAAAACACGAATGCATAATGTACTTCATTGTGGTCTTTAATTTCTTTATATAAATTTAATTAATTACTTGTGTTCCAGAAATTTTAGGAGACCACAAAAATTATTGGGGGAGTCTCCCCCGTCTATGGGCATGTCCCGGGTCTGGTTTCTATATTTGAAAACACCTTGGGTCACGGGTCTCGTTGAAGTAACCTTCAGATTTGTGGAAACCTATAATATTAATATTTTCTAAATTTAGAACTGATAAACAGAATGTATTATCTTCAACACATTTCTCTTCATACTCTGCACAGCCGAAGATTCCACGGATCTAAAATCGTATCTCATTAGTCTACTACTGACCATATTTCATATAAATTCGTACGGTAATCTATGATTAAAGTTCGCAATTATCGAAGTTCGCTCTGTTCCCATGCAAAACAGGCTGCCAGTGAGATAGTATTCAAGGGGATACGGTATGCTAAGAATGCTACCAGTCGAGTCTTCCCCCGGCGCGGTTGCGATTCCGGGACGGCAGACGAAGCTTGCTCGGTGCGAACAAGAAGGCTGAAAAGGGAAAAAAAATAATGTGGGGGAGTCACTGAACTTGTGCCATGAATGAATGAACTTGAGCCAAGTCACAACTTCATTGCTGGGCAGCGTTCGAAGAAAATTTACTATGGTGGAAGGAATCTATTAACGGGGTGGTTTGTCCGTAAACATAACGTCCGCAATAGCGAGGGAGGCGATTTTTAGTAGTAGAGGAAAATTGTGTCACTTCTTGATAAGCGTAAAGTTACCGTATGCAATCTGTACAGACGTCTTGAGGTCAGTCTTCGAATTTAAAGCCTTCTTTTCAAAAGTATTTAAATATTTAGGATAGAAAATGTTCTCAAATCTAACTGTTAGGTTCCAAAATTTATCTATATTTGAAAATGTCCTCAAATTTAGCTGTGTTTGTAAATGTCCTCAAATTCAGTCGCTTGTTTGAAAATGGTTTAAAGTTCAGCTGTTTCTTAGAAAATATCCTCAAATTTTACTGTTTATCCTTATATGTCCTCAAATTTAGCTGTTTATTTAAAAATGTCCCTAAATTTAGATGTGTTTAAAAATGTCTTCAAATTCAGTTGTTTATTTGAAAATAAACTCAAGTTTAGCTGGTTGTTTGAAAATGGTTTCCAAGTTTAACTATTTAAAAATGGTTTCAAATTTAGCTGTTTATTTGAAAATGCCCCCAAATATGTAATAAGTACAATGTAACATAACAAACAGTATATGTAAAGAGAAAGTATTATTATAGGGTAAAAAATTCGACGTTTTTATTTTGATAGATTCACACGTTTTGGCATACCTGAATATGAATCGACCATATTTTCAATGACTGTGTGCCTGCCTGTGGACAAAATATCTCTTGAACAAATGGAGAGATTTAAATCAAATTTAGTACGATTATTTGAAATGAACGTTAATGGTTTATTGATTTTTAGAGAGATCAAACTAGAAGACCTCGATTTTTCGAACTTTTTTATTTTCCTGCCAAAAATCATAAAACAAAAAATAATTATTTAAAAATACTAAAGAAATAGTAATTTTATAATTAGCTTTTCATTTAAATGTGAATGACGCCATTTATAGGAAGCTAACACGCACCGCTCTCGAATTATTGTACATTTTTGACGTAAAATGGAAAAAAAAAAATCATTAAAAAATCTGCTCACTATTATCTCATGAGTGAATATTTTACAAAAACGTTTAACCAAAAATGAATACACTTTGTTAAATGTGATCAAGCGCCATTGTCGAGATACTTTCCCTTTACATAAATCATGAATACGGAAAATAAAACTAAACGAGAAAAATACACCCTATACGCTTTAGCCAATATCTCGCATTACCAAAGATATTGACTGAAATCCGATTCCCAGACAAAATTTGTTTGTTCGATTTTCGAAATTCTAATGCGGTAATTCGAAAAACTTGTGTCATACGCTTTTGGAATGGAACTTGCGCAAGTGGGGCAGTTGCAACCGATAAGCAAACTAATGACGATCTAAACAGTTAAATGGCCGCAGTCTCTAAAACCGTTCTGAGTTTTAAATCGCACTAAACTAAGGTCAAGAGAAATTTCAGCATCACTTGGATGGCAACGGATCGATAAAATTCCAGATATAGGACGAGAGCGCCACCTACCAAAATAAAGTTATACAAGGGGTGAATGCTAGACAGCTCGGGATTCTGGGGTCTCGAAAAAAATTGATCTCTCATCTGGAGGAGGGACAATTAACACTAGTCTGCGATGATTTTGTGGCAAAGAGAAAAGCAGTTAATTTATATGTAATTTAATGCGGCGAATTCGAAATTAACATCCACTTTTGCACACCACGTTAAGTTTTTGTGGAATATGAGTTTTTGTGAATTTTTAGAATTTGGTAGCTTTTCTAAAATGAACGTTTCTCGTTAATGTTGGTGAAGATGTATAAATGTCTAGTAGGTCACACTTAATGTTTTATTTTAAAGTGGAGAGAGAGAGAGAGAGCATACTTATATATCGACGGATTCCGATTTCCCTCCAAGGGGGTTAGAGAAGGTATAGATTTTTTTCAAAAAGGCTTTATACCCCCCCCCCCCCCCCAGAAACCTAAAAGGCTATATTTTTGCACTACGGGACGGAATCTAAAATCCTGCTGGATTTCTAATTTCTCCTTCAAAGGCGAACAGGAGGGAGATAATAGTCTTTACAGACACTCCAGAAGCTCCCCCTCCCGGTGATCTAGAAGGCTGAAACTTTGAACACATAGGTCAAAACCTAAGCGCTCTATACTGTAAAACAAAATAAAATTTATTAAAAAAAAAGTTGTAATTTTTTTTAAGTGTGATTTTTTAAAAGTGTCAGTTTCCCTACCTTTGAGAGGCCTAAATATTATTTTTTAAATAACATCCAAAATTCCGTTAATTTCGTCAACAATTACGTTTTTGCACATTTTCAACCTTAAATTTCAGCCTACTTAAATAAAGAGCACAACTGACGATCTTTCACAATCAGTGCTGTGAATCTAGACAGCTCGGGATTCTGGGGTCTCGAAAAAAATTGATCTCTCATCATTCAAAATTTCAACCTGACAAGTTTGAGAGGCTGAAATTTTGCACACACAACCAGAACATAAACGAGCTAATTTTCGATGCTAAGCGCCATATAGCGCAAAACAAAATTAAGTTTATTAAAAAAAAAGTTTTAACAATTTTTAAGAATGTTAGTTTCCTTATCTCTGCCAGGCCTAAATATTAGTTTTTAAATAACAAAATTTCCCCAATACAAAAATATTTCGTTAACAATTACGTTTATGCACATCTTTAACCTTAAAATCCAGCTTATTTCAACAAAGAGCACAACTGACGATCTTTCAGCGCATAATCAGCCTAAGTCTGAAACCCTTGAAGTTTGAGAAGTATCATGTCTTCCGCCGACCACGCTCTTGCCGGTGCAAAAAGCCAGAGGCCAGGCTTGAGGCAGCGCTAATTAAAATATGAGTAACGTGCACAATGGCACAGGAAGTACTCTATCAATCAATCAATCTAGCTACGGCAGAGATTTTTGAGAAATATGGTTCTGACCTTGATGATATCGCCGATTACACAAAGGAATGTCTCGTGACTTGACTTTAGTGGCGGGAAAAAGATCGGAATAAGTTGAGAATGGGTTTATTATACATGCTATAAGAACAAAGTGGGGGTGAAGAAAAAATCTATCTGATGTGTCCAACAAATGACTTTCTTTACAGATTAATAAATTTTGATATTGCGAGTACGCAACAAGTATGCAAATTGGAGTTTTCTTTTAATTCGAACTCGCTGACTATACCAGTAGATTTTTTAGTGCTACTAATTGAAATAAGCATACTATAGTATGTTGTGAATATCGCTTGATTGTTTCGAGATATTACGCTCTCTACGGGGAAAGTAATAATTCTAATATCTCGAGAACGGCTCGTGATAATTCCTAAAATAATTTCAATTCATTTTCCGTTAAAAATATTTTCAAAGCATTCACTCATTTGATAAGACAGTTAATTATTATTTTTAGATTAGAAAGTGTGCAATATCTCGAGTAAGGAGCATGTTAGCGACTTATAAATGATGTCATTTCTTTCTAAATAAAAAATAAATCACATAAAATAGCTATTTCCGTAACATTTTTGAGATTTTTGGAAAAAAAAAATATTCAAAAAATATAAGGCTTCAAGGACAAAGCCGACTTTACCCAGTCCTTGAGAAAAACAGACTTTTCTTTAAACTAATTTCCAACAAAAAGAAAAAAAAAATCGAAAAATCAATAATTTCACGAAACGAAGATAATTTCACGAATCGGAACGATATTTCCAATAATTTCGAGAACCGAAACGATAATAATTTCACGAACCGAAACAATATTTTCACTAATTTTAGGAACCGAAACGATATTTTCAATAATTTAAAAAAAACAGAACACCGTTCTGATTTACTCCGGTGCATTCCGCGCTCTGATTTTACTAATTTAATAGAAATTTACATGGATATGGTGCTCAAAGGGGCGGGGGGGGGGGGGGAGGAACAGGGTCAACAACCACGAAGTCGTATCCTCCGAGTCTTCAAAAAGATAAATAACTACTTTATTCGTTCTTCACTCTAAAAATCAACAAGTATCTGATGTTCACTGATTGAAGTAATCGTACCAAATTTCCTTCTTCAAACCAGGGTTAGGATCTTTCAACAGGTACGCTACACCTGAAAGTACAGTTTCGGTCCTGCGGGGACTTTGGCAAACCATTTTGAAATTTCATAACATTTTTAGCGGTTTTTGTTTCTTGTACTTGGCGGGAACTTTTTTTTAACATGAAGGCTTACCATTATTAATAAGGACTTTTACCATAAATAGTAAGAACACTATAAGAAGACCGATATACATAAAGTGTATGTAAATGTATTTTACAATTTATAGGTAAAATAAAGTTTTTAAATGTCAACAAGTATATTTTGATTTAAATAGGTATCCGATTTGACCCCACCGTGGGGTCAAATCGGGTACTTCGCACTGTCATATTATTTGACGCCGTAAAAGTATGTTACATTTTCAAATAAGCATTAGCTACCCAGTTTTGAACGATATCCCCCTTCTGCATTGCAGCGAAAGTGAAAAACGGGATCGAGACAAATAAATTAATGTTAAAATCGTAGACGTCCTTTGTATACGTAAGATCTGAGTGTAAAAATCAGGATGTGTGATACTACGTTTAAATTATCGATAGAGTTCAATGGTTTAAATCGACAAGAATCGGTTTGTGCTGCGTGGGTCATAAACACCTGCCGTGCCGTCCTTTGCGGAACATAGAATCTTCACTTGGCGAATGTGTTACTTATTTTCAGCATTCAGTTTCCTCGTCGATAGAATAAACCAAGGATGTTACGTACGTGTTTCAAAAAATATTTATTTGCGTTCCAGGAGAGTGTAAATACAACTAAACCCGTGAATAACGATGTCGGAAATAACGAATTTAAGAAAATAAGGAAGTAAATAAAAATTTCCTTCAGTTTTATTGCACTACTCTAATAAAAAAAATTTTGTATAATCCTCGCGATTTCGTTATAAAAGGATTCGAATGTACTATATCTGCAAATAAGAATTGAGATTCCTTACTTTAATAAATGTAAAAGCTGGAGAGAAAATTGGTTGTGAAACAAAATAGAAATTGTGCTGATTTGTTGCTTTAAATTAAATATGATATCACTGGATTTACCGTAGAACTTCGTTGATCCGCCCTTCCACGGAAAACCCCTTTCTTTTTGTCTCGGAGAAATTCCGCCTCTCCCCTCCTTCAAATCATTGGAAAAAAATAAAGCATTTCATTATCGAATAGAATAAAATTATTGATAATTGATTGCTTCTATCAGTTGATTGTTTTAAACAGAAAATTCTGAGTACCACCTACATCAGTGGTTTCCAAAGTGGGGTTTCTTCACAAATTCTTAGAGGGTTCGCGAACTTAATAAATTTTCTGTTAAATTCTGGGGGAGGGGTAAATTAAGTTATTGAAAAGTCGTTAAACTTAATATGAAATCAATCGGTAGGCTGCAACCATATTTAAAAATTATTTTTACCGTAACTTAACAATTCGAGAGGAACTAATGGGAGAAGCAATTAGTAAAGGAGTGAATGAGTCATTCGTAATTTCTGATTTTAATAAATGGCGCTTCTTACTACAAACTAAATGTTTATTCTGTTACATCAGACTTTAATTTATATTTAGCATTTAAAATATATAAGGCCTATTTTAATTTATTAATCAAACGGTCCGCAATTTTTTTTTTTTTTTTTAAATTACTTGAGTTTAAAAAAATTGGAAAACACCGCCCTATATACTCTGCGATTTTTCATCGCATTTGAGAGTGGCGGATCGAAGGAATTCTACTTGTTTCTTTTAGCAGAAAATTATCAGTAAGCGCCCCCTACATTTTCCGTGGCGAATCGACGGAATTCTATGAAATGTTCAAACAAAAGCTTGAATTATGTGTGGCTAAATTCAAGAAGGTGTGTTCAACCACTAGGAAATTTAGTTCTGTAATTTGTCAAATTTTTAACATTCTCTGTAGGAATGTAATGAAATTCTCTGAAATTACTTCGAAGACTGGACTTTAATTATCTTAATACTAGCAAAAATACCCGAAGTAACTCGTATGAAACTGAAATAAAATCTCTGTCAAAAATTTTTTTACTATAATCGTAGTTGTTTTTAAATTATACGAGATTACAAACCGACAAAACAGGCCTTTTAATTACTGTTACATCACGAGGAGGTGTAGTCGGATATAGCCTATATTTGACGAAATTTTAATAAATTTGATAGTGTAGCACCTTGGTACTACACTTGTGTATTACTGTGGTACTGATTAGATTTTGGTACGATTTGGAAGAATAGAACCGTTTTTTCCCGCTTGAAATGGCTTGCAAAAAACCGCAAAATCTGAAATAAAAGACTAAATATTCTGAAACGTAAATACTAAATCCTTGTTTTATAAGTATTTTTTGATGACAAAACAAATGAAACCAATCCCAAAATTGCTTATACTTGCAAATTAGATATTTGAAATAATACGTATCCACATTAATTGTTCAATAAAATTTTAAATAATATATTACGGATTATATTCTGATAAATAAATTAGTGTAGGACAAGTCATGTGCTGCCCACATCAGATTTTTTTTTCTGCATACATACAAATATTCAATTGACTAGACATAGATCATTAATGTGAGACCCCAGCATATCCATTTTTCTTGAGTATGAATACATCATCGCAATCAAAACAAGACTGACATCGTTCAGACGGTCTGTCTAGCACCACCTGGTAATATGGAGCAAAATGAATAACTTGCAAATACATGTGCAAAATCAATGGAAGCATTTAGTCAGCTTTATTCCGACGAAATTTATTTTTGTGACCTGGAAGCACTTTTTATCAGTTTTTGCGATTTCGTGTTACTAATAAATAAATAGTGATTTTTGCAGTCAAGTTGCGGAACTTAACCCCCTTCCTCCCATACGGGATTCCATATACTCCCCCCCCCCCCTCCCCCATATTAGGAACTGCATCCTCTCTTCCTGTTGCAAACAATTTAAAAAAAAATTCAAACTGTGAGAGTTAGAATTAGCAAGAAAAAACATATGCCAATTTATTTTGAAAAGACCTTTAATAATCCCCCTCCCCCTCCCTATTTTGATATTAACATAGATTGTCTGTTTGGTGACTCCCTAAATTCGAGGCCCCGGCCTAAGCTAAGGAACATTTCGAGAAAGACAGCTCTGCCACAACTAGCATAATAAATTCTATATAAATCAAATTTAAATAAGTAAATTCTAAATCTTGCCTATTATGTTATATACACGACTATTTAAAAAATAAATAAATAAACGCGATATAATCTATAAAACATATAAACAAAAATTTCTTATGAGAATGTTATTTTATTTATATATGCTATGCATTTTCCCTTTTTATATACGTTTCTCTCGGAAGGGGGGGCGGCAGCTCTGAGGCGGTCCCCCGAAATTTCGCGGTATAGTAGTTCTGTCCCTGGATATTTTTTATAACAGTTTAAATATTCGCAAAATAAACCCTTCAAATGACAAAATAAATATGCATAACTATATAGAAAAAAATTATTTTTATATGCACTGCTTATGACAATAAGATTAAACCATTTTTACTATACTAGGATAAACTTTTAATTTTGGTGTCTTTTAAAAACGTATAAAGTTGCCATAAAAATAAATTATTAAAGATTGTAGATTTTATGTATTGATTTTGTGCGAAAAATGTCAAATTTAATTAATAAAAAAAATTATTTGGGTCAAAAAGAAAACATTATATTTCCCACATACGATTGTTAAGTATTTTAATTATGTATTTATAAGCTAGGATAAATTGTTTTTAAAAAACTCTTTTTATTATTTTGCCGAATTGGCGTCTTTTAAAAAGGCACTAAGTTGCAAAATAAAATATAAATTACTAAAAATTGCTTTCTATGTAATTTGGAACAAGTATTTTATGCAATACATGACAATTTAATTAATAAAGAAAAATTAATTTGGAAGAGAAAAAAAGTCACTTGTCAAACATTTTCGTAACATAGTCAATAAAATATAAATTATTGTCACATAAAAACCATTTGATATAATAACCAGAATTTCACAACGGATTAAAGTTTGAGAAAACTGGTATTGACATAGCTTTCGAAATACGATTGCTAAATTTCGCAGACGGCTGGCTAGTCCACATAACTTAATTTGTAATGTTGTCGCGTCTAAAAAGTTTTTGAGCGAAATAACTTGCCCAATATTTCATACGCTTTACATATTTGTCATCTTCCGGTTATCCTTTACGCACTGGTACGTTTTATTCCTTCGGGGGCGTCGTCGACACCAAAGAACAAAATTCGAACGTCTAGACAGGTCTTAATGGAGCCGCATTGACTAAACAAATAGTTCGAATAATGTTGCTCAACTTGTTGATAATTGGTGAACATAAATGAAGAAGAGTTCGACGTCGGGTTTCGCAATGGGAGTTGAATTCATTTTAAATTCGTTTTACGCATAAATTTGAATAAAAAGAAAATATTCTATATATTAATTGGAAGGTTTCGATCTAAAAGTTCACACAATTTTTCACAAATAAAAATGTAGCAGTTTTCGAGGACTAATTTTTTTTTAAAGACTATATATTTAAGGATTGTAGGAACCTTGGAATATCCCTATATAGTATATACTACATACAACTCTCATTCCGTAAAGTGAATTAGAATTCGGTACCTATTTTATCTTCACTTTTAATCAATAACGTGCAATATTTAAAAAAACGTCACTTGTCCTATAAATAAGTCATTTGCTTTCCAATAAAATAAAGCAAATGCGTTTAATATTTTGTGAAATAATTATTTTAACTTTGTTTGAAAAATTGAGAGCCTTTTCTTTTCCCCCAAAATGCCCTAACTTTCTGAAAAAGAATAGTCATCTTACGCTTGTCGATTAAAATATTTGTATAAATAAATTTAATTTGATTTGCTCAATCGTGTCCAGACACAAACATCGGTGAAAATGTGTTAGATTCGTATTTAAGGATGCTCAAAACGTGTAATGTGATAAAATTTAATAAATTTGTTCTTACCAATTTCAATCTTTTTATTTGAATGGTTTTTAACGGATTTAACAACTCGTTACATATTAAAAATGAGCATTTTTTTTTCTTTATTTAACATTTTCAATTAAATAAAACGTTCGAGAAATTCAGGGTCTCCTACTGATCTTATCCACGAGAGAAAGAAAATGAAAAGAAAAAAAAACAATGGGCTATATATTTATACCGACTGAAATAGTAGTACTAAATTTCATCAATTGCTAAGTTCTTTAGAGAGATATTCTGTCTACACAGACATAATTCAAATAACGATTGATTCCGTGATACCAATCACTCCAGTAAAATACTTTCCCTTGATTCCTATCTATGATACCTACCCTGGATTCCTAAACTATCCACATATTTTCAAACATTTATCAAAATTCTTCAATAATTAATTCAACGATATCTGAAATGTACACAAGTCAGATACATTTAAGTAAGTATATTATTACTCGTCACACTTTCAATTTCACGGAGGGATCTTAATAGCATCTGCTGCACTCCAAACGCCAATAAAAACAAAAAAGAAAACCTACTTCCCGGGCTAAAAGCAATATTTCAGCGTGGAATTCAGTGACCTACTTTTGGGCGACTCATCCAGGCCACCAACGAATCAAAATATTTTGAAAATTATTCCAGGGGTGAGTGAGAGACCAGGGAAAGTTCAGAGTAGGAATAAAGGTTTACGGTAGGAAACATGAGAAACTAATATCTGTTTACGTTTTGATGGATAACAAAAATATGATGAAATCAAATACGCCCGTGGAAAAAAAAAAACCTTGGAAAGTTTAAAAACCAGTTTTGCAAAGAAAGTAATAATCAGGAAAAGATAAATAGTTTGGCTGTCAGGTTTTCAAAATATTGGGAAATAAACATAGCCACGTGGTTAGGAAAATCACTGTAAACAATTGAGTGCTGACAAGACTTGCTGTTAGAACACATACAATTAGAACAAAAAATCAAATATGCAGACAATTTTTAAAAGAACATTTATGATGAAATATATATAAAAATGGTTTTGTTATGCATGAAAAATTTTTAAAATCTATTATTTGCGAATAGGAAATTAATATCCGTAATCCTTATCTACTTGAATGAAATATAATTTTTTTTTCATGGGATATGTTTTGATTGTTTTAAAATCATTAAAATTAAAAAAAAATAGGACATCAGTCAAGTATTGATTTTCACGAGCAAAGATTATATATAATAGCATTACATTCAAGCAGACAAAACTTCTCTGTCTCAAGATAATACTTACTCCATTGCTTTCACTTTTTGTACTCATGAAATGATAACTGTCCAAAATAAGTATGTGTAGTTGTAGAAGGATCCTAAGAAGCATATAATAAAATTTACTACTTACTCTTCCAATTTGGTTAAGCAGGCTTAGTTAAGTAAGGCACTTACCTTTTGCATGTTGTTTCTTCTATTTACATACCTGTTATATAAAACTCCATAAACATATTTTTTACAGTGTTTTAGTTTCAAATCAAATATCTGCCTTTTAATATTTTTATATTTATTTTCTAGGACTTAATATAGCTTACAGGGTATAATTAATCATTATTATTTTGTAATATATATTTCAAAATATCTATAAATTCTATTTTTCTAATATTCCTAATCTAATACTTACATGGGTTGTATTCCCAATGCTTTTAAAGTAATTTTACAAAACACTATACTAATGTCATAATTTAACATGTATTTGAAAATGAATATTATAAACAAAAATTCTGATTTAGCTTTAATTTCTTAAACAAAATTATATATTGAATTATATTACTTTAAATAAAATGGCAATTTTATAAATAATCAAATATTTTTTTAACACAGTTATGAAAAACATTTCTTTTATTTCTCAAAAGTAAACCGAATATAGATAATTATCTAACATATTGTATTTTTATAAGTAATTTAAAAAACAAATTTAGACAAAACATTATTTAAATATTTTAACATTTTGTTTTGAAAGGCACTTTATGTTTTTAGTGCTAGGGGCAAACTTAATGGTGTCTATATATCGTTAATTTTTTATTATATTTTCATTTTCAAAGTATGAAGTTGCAATTTTTTATAGAAAACACTCGCATATTCTTTAGTCTAGTGAACACAAGATAAAACAATTACTACAGTACACAATGTGTTTTTACATTCAGAAAAGTACTTTGGTGCTCATATGCTGGTGACCTTTGCTTAGAAGTAAAAATTTGTTTTTCCTCCTTTATTATAATTTGAAAATTATACTAATCTTAAAATTTTCTTAATTCACTTGAATACTATCATTTGCTTGTTACTTTTAGTTGTTTATATTCTAGTCCTAAAGATAACTGATGCGATGATATGTATTTTAAAATTCATTATTTATACAATAAACTTTCAGCAAATCATTAATGACAAACCAATTAGAAATAAGTTACTTAGAATTTCCAAGCAGGCTATTATAACCTTTTGAAAATTCAAGTTTGTTAAAAATTTGATACATATAAACAATCATGCAGAAATTGAATTTTATCCCTCAAAAGCTAGAGTAATTGACTTGCAGTTTCACAACAAAGCATGGTCACAAGAGAAAAAACTTCTGTAAATATTTGAATACATTTTTATTAATTACTCTGTCCTTAAGTTGTTAAAGATAATAACATGACTTTATATAATTATTGATGTCTCATTTTCTCATTTGTTATAGAGAAATTGAAACAAATTGGGGGTTCAACAAAAATCTTTTTAAAATATAATGAATAAAATATAATATAGATTTGTTCCAGGATGCAAATAAAATTTATCCAACCATATCTTATCGGTGATAATTTCCTCATCAGTAAGTTAATTAGATAAATCAAGTTCTTGCACTTATATAATAAAAAGAACATAATAAACAATTGTTTTTCCAAAACTTCAAGAAAACCACAGTAGTAGTTGAGATAGATTTTTCAATATAACCAAAATCAAATCACATCGAAAATTAACTGTATTATTACAGTTTACCGATTACCTAAATTTCTCAATCTTGTATAAGATTGCCTTTATACAGAATTTATAAATATTAACTCTACTTAATATTTATTACTTACTTCATTATTTTCTTTGAAAAGAACAAAATACTTTTTGCAATATAACTATTTAGTTGTAAAAAAAATATTGTCCAGCATTAACATTCAAAATGGTTCAGAAAATTAATACTGCTTCTTACCTTTCAACTGAATATGAAAATCAGCAAAATATACTTACTTATACAATATTAACTTCTCATAGTATCAAATATTTGCTATTTTCTGCTGTACTGATAATGAAGAACCAGGAGTACTTGATAACATAGTTTTATCAATGAGCTTATTCTATAGCGATAATTCCATTTACAAGTTTGGCTTAAATGTTTTGTTTGCTTGTTTTTGTCTCACTTGTTTAGTAAGTCACTTCGTTTTCCACCACACATTAGCATAATTGTGAAACTAGTGGTAGCATTTAAAGTATGTTTTCAATGTTAAAATCCTACATTATTTAAACTACATTTTAATTAAATCTTCCATTAAAAAAATAATATAGAAAACTTTTAAATTTCAAAATTCTTAAAATTATATTAAGAAACAACAAAAACAAAATATATAATGGATTTTTTATTCATATTATGTTTTAAGATAAAACTTTAGTGGGCACATTTGTATTTTTTTCCCTTTGAAAAGAAAACACTGCATTAACAACATTTAAAAATCTTACAAAATAATATGCCACAGACAAAATTGCGTGAAACATAAAATGAAAAAAGAAAACAAAAAACTATCAAATATCTGTCAAAGGTGGAACATTGTGTGGAACTTACAAATAATTCTATCATAAGATTTCTATCCAACTTTGATTTTCTTAGAACATATGTACTCAATGCTAGGATTAAAAGTTTTTATATTAAGAGAAATTCTGTTTTCAACAAATTCAACTATAATTTATATAAATTAATCGATTTTAGTAAAATACAAGTTTTTAATTGCTTAAAAAACCTCAAGCTGAAATTTATAAAAAATATTAAAAAGATTCCACATGCAGCCACCAAGATTTTCTTTCAGAAAGCAAAGTCTATAGTAAGTTTAAAAGTTAACTTTTGTAAAATGTAATTTTATTGGATCAAACATTAATTCTTGGTTGTAAATATTAGTAGGGAAATTGTTAAAATTAAGCATTTTTTGTTATGAAACAAATACATATTAAAAAGGATGTATTTAGCGTCAAAATACTAAATTTTTGTCATGAATAAGTTATTGTAATGCCTCTTATAATAAATACTTGGGGATCTAAACACCTAATGTCTATATTATATGTAATGAACCAAAATATTGAAAAACTTTTGTAGTATTTATAAGAGAAAATTAATAGTAATGAAGAATTAAAAGAGAAATCTTTGATATTAAATAATTCTTTGTTGTGAAACAAATCTGCATAAATGTTAAAATGAATTCTGGTGTTTTAAGAAAATGCCAATTATGAACACATAATAAAAATAGGTAAAACAATAAAATAAAGGGAAGAAATTGAAAGTATAAGAAATCATTGTAATTAAATAATTATCTGGGATGAAACAAATGAATAAATGTTAAAAGAGATTCCTAATGATAAATTAAAATACTCAAAGTATGTAAAACTAGGATTTATTTTACAAATGAAATAGAAGAATATTTTCTCAAGCACAAAAATATTTGCATCTATTATCAGTATCAAATTAATGTCTGTAAATAAACAAACAAATCTAATTTTTTTTATAAAAATAAGACTATCAAATGTACTAGGCAGCATAAATACATTACTGTCTAGAAGTTAAAAAGACTACTCACATAAACAAGAGAAAAAAATCATTGACTAGACTGAAATGATGCAATGCCTTTATTTAGATAAAATAACAATTACTAAAGAGAAAAACAAAGTAATCACAAAAACAAAGTAATCACGATCTGCATAAATAAACAAACCCACTCTTTCTTAAATACACTAATAAAATACATTTTTCCCTTTGTGTATTTGATAATTTATCAAACTGAATTTAATTTTTTCTCCTTATAGATTTGTAATCAATATTTCCTCAATCAATTCAGTTCTCATTTATTTACTTTACATTTATTACTACATTTATTTACTTTTCTGACTGCTCTTGATTAATAAACAGAATGCCGGACACTGCCAAAGGAAAAAAAAAAGCTTTTATAAACAAAACAACTCATTTACAGGATAATAAAACTAGAGAATATAGCTAAACATCAGCAAAATGCTCTTAATTTTACAATATTATTTCGCTTTATAGATAAGTGGTAGGAATATTTTACATTAAAATATGAGAATTTATAATTAAGAATAAATTGATGTAAAAAGGAACCTAGGAATAAACAAGAAAACGTGTTTATTGTTTTTAAAAATGTGGTTATTTTTATTTATTTAATGATAAATATTAACATTTTTTCGCAACATCGCGTTATAAATCAAGCATTTCAATTAATGATGTGTTTATTGAAAAACATGAACACGCGTGTTTACGGAAAAACACACATTTGTTAAAACATGATGCTATGCTTATTGTTTTTAAAGATGTGGTTATTTTTATTAATTAATTCTATGATAAATATTAACATCTTTTGTCAAATTTGCGTTATAATTCATGCATTCCACTTTATCACTAGTAATTGCATTTAATTTAAAATTAAAGTAGTTCTTTATGGTACACAATTCGCATAAGTGCAAATGTTCTTAATTTTATACAGAAATTGTTAATTTTATATATAAGTTTTAAGAATATTTTGTATCAAAATCCTATACAATTAAAAATAAATTCATGTAAAACAGAATCTAAGAATAAACAAGAGAATATGATGCCGTGTTTGTTTTCAAAAATGTTATTTTTATATATTTATTTAATGTATGACAAACAAATAATAATTAAAACTTTTAGAAAAATCGCGTCATAATTCATGTATTTCAATTTCACAAAGTAGTTACGCAACAGCTCTCTCAGATGCAGCTGTTGCCAGTATAAACCATGTGATCAAAATTTTCGTCTGCGGTTTTCATAGCCTTTAACACGTCAACAATTCCCGCGAATATAAATAAAAAGATAACCGTTCTTTCATACAACTGTCCTCCGATAAAAACCGATGTCTGGGGGCAAATGCTAGAAGGTGCATTTAACATTGTAATGAGATAAACTGACTGATAAAGCATAAAATGAATAAATTCGTAGCGCAATACAAACCACTTCGGCTCGTATGAAATTATATTATGGAAGATCAAATGTAAATACGGAACCTCCGAGGAGAGTTGTATGGATTTAAATGGTATAGTAGTAAAAGGGTACTTACTTTTAATTCTTGTGTTGTCAATGAAAACCATGTGATCGTTCGTTTTGGTCCAAGTAGCCTGTTTAGGTAACAGGACGGGGTTTTCCGGGGGTTCCATTGGCGGCCTGCGCTCAGAACCCTCAGCGCTGACAAGCACCATGGAAAAGCAAGATCATGCAGAATTTGAATTTGTCGGAAAGAATTTCAGGGGTCTCAGTATATCACAATCCACCACCCGTACACGTTCAATCTAATGTTTACAATGTTTTGAATCGCACGACACGCCGTGGCACCGCAAAATCTGGAAGAAATTCATGTCACATATCCTCAAGGGGGTGCAGCAAAGACGTGGAGAGCGGCCGATTTTAATCCGGCTTACTCAGAATAGCATTCGGACAGCTGGCGAAACGAATTCGCTCCGCCATTCCACAACATGGACGCCCGAACCCACATGCACAGGAAGCAGCGCTGGAAACAAACGCACATTCGGGTAACAACGGCAGGATCCAACCGGGAAATTCGTGATTCCAGTTTCAGATTTCTCGTCCAGACAACAAGACTTCGACTAATTACGGGCACAAAAAAGGCGCATTAAAGTTCGACGTAAACCGAGAAACATCAAAATTTTCGCAGATCGATCGCAAAAATATCTCGGAGCAACCAACACAAGAGGCGAACACGAACGAGGGTGGAGCCTGACTGCTACGTCGAGAAAAGCGCGTTTCCTAGCTGAAACGAAATTACTGATTGGCTAGAGGACGCTGCGGCGACAGTTCAGCGAGTGTATCTGATGGCCAATAGCGAGAACCGTAATAAAATGAAAACAGACAAGCAAGCTTGACGCTGGAACAAGGTCAGGTGATAAGATAGCAGAGGCGTAGTGACTAAGAGAAAGTCCACTTTACAAAGTGCATTCCGTTTTTCATATCGTCGCGATGAGAAGAAGGTTGAACTATATAACTCGGTTGGAATTATTTTTAAATCTCAATATAAAAAGGTTAGGAAAACGAATCTGTCCGGAAAGATTTGAAATATGTTTTGCTATAGAATATTGAATATTAAAAACGGTATTTTCACATCGAAATAATATCAATAAATAAAATTCGTGTGTGTAAAACTATATAATATCTATTTATTCAAAACTTAAATCAGCCGACAGTATGCAATAAGAAATTAAATTTTTTTTTAAATAATTAAAAGAATAAAATAATACTATATTCATATCATATCAGATTTTTTCAACAAATCTACATTGTTCATAAAATGCGTCAAATATAATGTACTTACAAAAAAATTTAAATATATTTTTGGATATACATAATTTATTAAAACGTCTTACCCAATTTTATAAAGAAAAGTATTTCGAATACATTTTTGCTTTGAGTATTAACTGATTAACTCTTATATTTTAACTTTTAGAAAAAGTAATGCATTTTACTGATCATTTTATTTAACAAATCGAAAGATGATTTACTAACATGTCTTTATATTTAAAAATAATATAATGACGTACGTTATATATATCCGTGTTTGTAATAAATGTAAATAAAATTACCGGGAAAATTTCTCAGAGATAAAAAAATTGGAAAAACGTAACATATAATTGCATTATTTCTGAATAATTCTCATTGATTTACCTATTTCGTTAAACTTATCTTCATTTATCAAAATGTATGTGATGATAGATAAGATAAATTAACGAAGAGATAATGAAGTTTTGTAGAGCTGTTTTATTTAGGATGTATTTTTATCCTGGGTGACAGAACAAAATATAGGAACTTATGAAAACAAAATTGTTTATTGTACAAATCATAGATGATCGTGGGCGTTAAATAATCTTTTTTCGGCTTGTTGTAGTTGGAGGAAATTCTTTGTAACACACGCTTCAGCAGAGCCATCCATTTGGGAGGGGGCAGAGTAAGGGACTGTCCCCCACTTTTATTTATTTATTTATTTGTTTATTTGAGGAAGAGGAAAACATCAAAAATTTACAAAAGGAAAAAGAATCTAATATGGAAGAGAGGCTGTGATAAATATTTGTAGTGGGGAGGGGCTTCATAATTTGTAAAACTTCGTGTAATTATGCAATTATCGGTTAAGCCAGACAGTAACAACCCAAAGACATTTTTTAATCCAAAACCAGAACTTTTTTTTTTCTTTTTTTTCTTTAAATCTGCGATACCGGGTGTGTTTGTTGGCTGGGTTGAAAGAGCAAAGTGAAATATGAACAAGAAAGTTCAATCATGCTTAAAGCATTGATTATGAAACACTTTCCAACAGCAATGCAATTTTATTTAAACATGTCTAAAATGCAATACATTCCTCTGTAATATTTTAAAACTTCTCACAATACTACTTTAATTTTTTATATTTGAAAACTTAAACCTTCATCGAAAAAAATGAACTTCATTCAAAAAACGACATTGAAATATAAATTGCCTGGTTTAAACATCTCTAAAATGTGATATATTACTCGATAATAATTTTAGAATTATCATAATACCACGATAATTTATTATGCTTAAATACTTCATCGAAAACAACTGAAATTAATTCAAATGACGTCATAGAAAAAATAACACGCCTGGCTCTCTCTAAAAAAGCAGCATTTCATTCATAAATAATTTCCCATTCATGTCATTCATCACAATACTATAATAATTTATTTTATTTAAAAATTAAGACCATGGAGCTGCAAGTAATTCAACTCTATGCTTAAAACTTCATCGCAAAAAATCGTCCTTCTCTCGGTAAAGTCAATGAACATTTCTTTCATAGCAGCTATGCAGACTCCATGAGCTAAATTCTTTTGCGTTAAAAAAACACAGCAATTTCTATACAACTCATCCTACATATTTTGCTGTTTTACATTTTACATAAGTGAAAAATAGGCTTCGTTGTAGAAATAATCAAATTTGGATGAGCATTTAAACTCATATATATTGTAATTGCGTTGATTTAGTATGTAGATGCACAGAATTTAAACCAAAATAAAGTGGTTTTAGGACAGATACAATACTCAATATGAAATAAAAAGAACTTTAAAAATCACGATTTTGAGACAAGATGGATGCCATATATCATTTTGAAGTGGATCACGTGATACTTTCATATCATGGTCACGTGATCGTTTCATATAAGAGGTGTTATTATTATTTTAATTTTTATTTAAAAAACTACTGAATATATTTCGCTGAATTTTTTTTTATATATATTTTATGGAACAATTTGAATATTACCTAAAAATTTCGAAGCAATTTGTGAATTTTAAATCCGCTTAAAAAATGTTTGAAAAATTAGGTCCCATGGGGCTCAATGTATTTCATTTTTTCAACCCGGGTTCAATCCAAAACTAATTGGGTGATATTATTCATTTATATTCCCATAGGTCCTACAGACCGTCTGAACAACATACTAAAATTTCATTTTGATTAAGTCATTTTTACGGCAGTTATCGTGCTAACGGACAGACAGACAGAATGAACAAAGTCATAAACACTTTTCAACTTTGTTGTAAAGTGTTAAAAATAATCAGCAAACCCGGGAGAATTTATTTATGATAGTTGAACCTCTCCCCCCGCATCTGATAATGTCATAAAAATGCAACATTTAATTTTTTATGCGGTTCCCTAACTAAAAAAATGTTAATTCATAAAATTTTCGCCGCGCTTAATGGGGGCCTAGAAATTTACCCGGTACCTTTCGATGAAAAATTCGTTGAGATATTGATTATTGAAATCTTTGACTTATTTCAATTTACCTGTTAGGCAAATGTGAATAGTTTACTTAATCTGAAAGTAAATATCAACAACTCTATTTAAATCAGATGAACCCCCAATTGAAATTTTCTACCATTTAATTTTGAACAATTTATTTGTTGCTAGTCGTTTTCCATCGAATTAAAAATGTCTAATAACAGTGATTGAAATATATCGGCAAATTTTCATCAAAATATACAGAGTAAATTTCTTTGTCCTAATTAATCGCAGCAAAAATTTTACTAATTAACATTTTTTATTGGTGTATGTGTGTGGGGGGGAGGGGGGGGGGTGCGTCGAAAGCCCAGATCGTCCGACTCGTCCTTGGGCATGAGGAGCAATTTGGACGGCCGGAGGGGGGGGGGGGCGTAAAAATTAAATTTTGCTCATTTATGAAATTATTAGTTCCGAGGAGGAGGAAGAGGGGGTGCAACTAACATAGCTAAACTCTTCTATGTGTTAGCGTCTTATAACTTCGCATGTTAGCGTCTTATAAATGACTAGCAGTATACCAGTTCTTTGTACGAAATATATACAATATAAAGAAACTTAAAATTTGCAATTATGTGCAAATTCCTATAGTATTCTAAATGACATTGTTATTCAACACATTCTAGTATTAGAATATAAAATTTAATTTTCATGAAAAGAAGTAATCTCTGTTCTGTTGATACAAAATTATCTTCACAGGCAGATCTGATGAATAAAACATCCTGATTCCTTTTGTAAACAAATTTATAAAAATATGAAATTTGATCAACATATGCCAAAATGAAAGCTCTAAAATGGTTTAAAGTGACGACTCGAACCACTTAAATTCTGTTTCAACAATTGGCAAAACTCAATATACGAGTTTGAAAAATATTTGCCAAAAGAAAACAGATGATTTAAGAAATTGAAAATATCAATAATCCCCGTAACCTTTCAACTCGAAAGCCGTAATTGATGTAATTCAGTCAATAATGTAATTCCGATCAAATTTATTTTTATATACATTTCTTAATCATTCAAATCGGAAAATATTTAATAAAAAGTCGTGTGCTATTTAAACTCATTGGGTTTAATTCTGTTTCTCAGCAACATGATGTCATGTATTTTTTGCCCCCCCCCCCCCCCCAAATAAATTTGCGGGGAAATATCATTTGCAAAAATGCTATATCTATCTATGGGATGTTCGTTTTATTATTAATATCTCGACAACCGCTGTCTTAGAAGCACGAAACATGGACTACATTTGAAGTGGGACTATTTCACTGCTACCCACAAAATTTCCTGAAATTCGATGCAGCCGTTCTCCCATGCAGATGAGACAAGCACATACAGACAAATTTTAGATTTTATTTATATAGCTGACACGTTAGGTCTATCTATAGTAAAGTGACCATGCCCGATCGAATAAGAGTAATTGCAGCGCCCCTAGTGGATAAATTAAAAATTTTAGGATAATGATCTCGGAAATAGATGAAAAATGCCAATTACAAAGATATAGAGCGTTGTCTAATCAGTTGGATTCGATATCAGGGACGAGCGAAACGCGTATACGGAAAGCAATAAATGCCAGCAAAAAATTGTATCATCAGCGTCTCTAACACGGTGACACCTGCAATGGTTGTTAAAGTTCGCGATTCTTTCTGGAATTCAAACGAGCATTGTCTCTGACAGCGGGCATTTTAAACAAGCTTTATATTAAATTCCTTTGCATGTAAGTAATGTTTATTATTATTCTTCGACCCAGACTGCCCGACCTACCCGAAGGTGTTGAAGACCCAGACCGACCGACTCGTCAACAAGGACATGAGTAGCCATTTGGTCGGCCGGCTACCCGAAGGTGTTGAAGGCCCAGACCACACGACCAACCCAGGGGTTTATGGTAACAAATTGTGTGGCCGGTGCTACCCGAAGGTGTAAAGTATCTATTTGGACGCCGGGAAATGCCACCCAATTTAGATCGGAATCCTGTGGGAAAGGCATCCACAGGGACCGTACCCTCTTTCCCCTACCACCAACCTCACGGAAGGACTTGCGGATACAGACCCACATGATCGTACTCTGCGTGAACACGGTGACAGTTTGGAAAGAAAAATCAAACTCGGGTCATCCGAGTTCAATCCCCTCGGCTAACCACTGGGCTGTCGCGCCCCCTAAGTGATGTTTATTACCTGACCCAGACCGTACGACTAGCCAAAAATTGACTTGAAGTCCATTATGTACGGCCGAGGGATGTTTATTCTTCTTCTTCGAACCAGACCGTTCGACCTACCAGAAAGGTAAAAGGTATCCGTTTGAACGACCGGGAAGTGCCTCCCAATTTAGACCGGAACTCAGTGGGGAAGGCATCCACAGGGACCCTTCCCCTACTACCAACCTCTCAGAAGGATTTACGGACCTACATGTTTAACGTGATCGTATTCCGCGTGAATACGGCGGCAGATTTGGCAGTGGCGGGAATCGAACCCGGGTCGTCCGAGTGCAATTTCCGCGCTCTAACCACTGGGCTGTCGCGCCCCTGAGGGATGCGCTTTATATCATTCTTGAATAGGATAGCCATTCATCAATATCCATATTTTGGTAAATAAACACCTTCTCAGTTTTATTGTCTCATTGGACGCTGCTCTACAATTTTGGAATTTGCTTTTTATCGTCTTTTTCGCTTTGTTGCCGAGTTTGTTAACCTAAATATTTAAATTCGAGTGTTGCAATAATTTTTATTCGATCGGCATATTACTTTCCTTTTATATCTCAACACCCACCCACAAAATAAACTATTGTAACCGACAGCTTCGAAATGAAATGAGTGAATAATCCCTTCGTTTGATAAAAACTACCTAATTTAGTTAACCATGCATTTAAGACAAATCACTCCCTCCTAATCTGCATGCTGAAAATGACCCCTCCTCTCCAATGGATGGATGGAAATGACAACATCTCTCATTGGATAAAACGAATGAATCCTTAAACACTGTTCTTTTGTTCAACACTAGTACTGATAAGCGCAACAGACCACTCCCGGAACTCGAATTCCTTGGCGTAAGTAGCAGAGTTGGCGAAAGTAGAAGAGTGAGATTAAAACTACAGCCGCCACTTTACTATATAAGACCTAACGTGTACACTCACGGACATTTCCTTACAAAGTTATTGGGGTACTTAACGACTTTCTTAGGAATCCTGTATGTAAAAACGTTTTTATAACATTTTCTTAATTTTCAAAAAAAGTTCGAAAAATTGCGAATTTCTTTTTAATGTTCACATCGAAAATCAATAGGCGTCTAATGTTCACCGGTGGAAATATCATGGCAAATTTTATGGACTTTATCAAGTTTCTGTTCGATAAATGTTTTGACCAAAGATAGGGTTGAAAAAATATGATGTGGGCAGCAGACTTTTGCGATGGCTGTGCTTCTTTTGCAGTGAAAGAATGGTGTGCAAGATCCACAGAACAATGAATTTGGCATTCAATTAACACCACGTAAAGAGAAATTGAGCGCTTTTGGTGACTTACTAGTCCAGACGAATGACTTATTCACACTTATACGCAAAATCTTCGTCAAAATGCAATTAACATTTTATTAATATCAATTACATGAAATAAATGACTATTGGTGAGTTTTTGGGCGTCAAAATACAAAACTATTACAAAAAGTCTCTTTTCTCGTGAATGGATCTATTCACGAAAATGATGTTGCATAATATTGCATATGAAAAGAGCCGGTAATCATTACATTCATTTTACAAATTCATTGTGTTCTATCCATTGTTATTCCTTCCGTTTTTAATTAGTTTTAATTCATACGGATTGTTTTTCTGTTTACCCCGGCAAACTTTTATTTTACTGACTTATGCATTCCATTAAATTCTTAATCTAGTAATCAATAAGATTAAGATTCTTTTAATTAGTTTCAGGTCCTATACTCTATGTCTCTTCAAGTTCAATTTTGCTCTTATAATTTACTTATTAATTTCATCTTATTTATATGCTACAATTAAAGCAGTAAATATATGTAATTTTAATGCACAGTTATATTACTAAAAATAATGTAGTGTTAATGTAACATGTAATACATGCTTAGTATTTAATATTTAAATTGTTTTCACTGCTTGAATATTTTTAAATTTGTTTTTCAAGAATTCATTCAAAAATCGGGCAATATCTCGAGAACGGTTCGTGCTAGCGCTGTAACATTTACGTCATTCGTTCTAGGATAAGAAAATTATCTCTGAAATGAGTATTTATATATCATTATTGAAGGTCTTGAAATTTAAATATTTTCATTATAATTCATTCGAAAATTGAGGGGGTGGGTGTCTCCCGAGTATTCGATTGTGTTTAAAATCAGTAGGGTTTCTTATATTCGTTGATTGTAATAATCATATCATATTACGGTGAAAACACACCATTCGTTTGTGAGGAGAAATTGCGCGCGCGTGCGCGCACATATACACACACACACCACTTCAAAAACGTTCGATTCGAGTTCAGGGATACTTTGAACGTGCGCTTCCGCCGAAAACTCGAATTCGAATTTTCGACCCTTTGCAATACTTTCCTTATACATTATACTATGCATATAGGGAAAGTAAAATAAATAATGGTTTATATTCATTGATGCTTAAAATCTGTAAATCCATGAAAAAATATAGTAGAATATTTTACCCTTTCACAATACTTTCCCTTTACGTACACTTTATACTGTAGGGAAAGTTAAAACTCTACTGAAATCTATGGTTACATTGGGTAACTTAGTAATATCAAAAGCAACAAAGTGCAATTGAGGATCAAGGCAATCAGTCATTTTTAACAAGCTCAGTTGTAAACATTTTGCTCAGTTATACATAAATACATACTGAATTAAACTCCCGCTAGATACACCACCATTTAAATATAAACACTACTATTTTCTATTAAAATTATTTCCCGCTTAACAGTATCTATGAAAGAGTTTTTTTTTTTTTTTTTTAATGAAAGACTCTGCCCACATCAGTGCAAAAAGTGTGTTCCCTTTCTTTTTTTCTTATTCTCTTTCTTTCCACGATTCTTCAAAACTCTCTAGCAAGCGAGGCAAGAAGTCGACCCTGGAGGTCAGATTTCGAAAGATTTCGACCCGACTCAAAATGGGGAGGGGCTAATGGGGTAGTTAGCCCCCAGGCTATGACATGAGTAGTAGAAAGATGATAGTCCATTATTAGCCGAGGTATATTTATTTTGAAAAGTAGAGAAACCGAGAGGGTTCGCTAAGTTCAGTGACGAAATTTATAGTTGTACACTTATACAGAGCGTTTCTCGAAGAGTGTTCGAAAGGAATGTAAAACCAACAGTTGATATTTCGAAAGTTATGGGGAAAATTATATCATCGTGAAGAGGACCTAAACAAAGTATGACAATCGTATTTATTTCTATCAACGGTTGTTCTTTACCGACATAAAAAAAAAAATTGTTTCGGTCTCGATTTATAAATGTAGATATACAGGGGGTTTCACGAAGAGTGTCTGAAAGGAATAGAAAATCAGCTATTGGTCGTAGAAGTGAAGTGAAATATGAAAAATAATCAGCAAACAGAGGAGAATTTAGCTATGATAGTTGCACTCCATATAGAACTAACAATTTCATAAGAATGTAAAATTCAACTCCCCCCTCTTCTCCCCCCTCAATAAAAAAATTCAGTTGATAAAATTTTACAGTTCTACATTAAGACCAAATAAATTTACCCCATCATTTTGATGAAAAATTCGCTGAGAGATATTCAAATTATTGTTATATATTTTTCGTTCGATTGAAAGGGACCAGCAAGAAATAAATTATTCAAAATTAAATGGTAGCAATTTCAATTGGTAGTTTTCCTGTTTTAAATAGATATGTTGATGTCCCTCATATTTATGTTCGTTAGAAAGTAAACTATTCACATTTGCATTCACATTTGCAGTAAAATCGAATAACTCAAGGATTTCAATGATCGATATCTCGGCTCCCCCCCACCCCCCCCCCCCCTCGTTAAATCAAAATGCTCCCGGTAAATTTCTTTCGCTCAAATTAAATGATGCAAAAAAGTTACTAATTGACGTTTTTTCTATTGGGGGTTATATAAGAAAATACATTTTGCATTTTTATGATATCATCAGTTCCGGGGGAATGAGTGCAGCTGTCATTGCAAATTCTCCTCTTGCTTGCCGATTATTTTTCATACTTCACTTTACTTCTACAAATAATCATTAATTTTACATTCCTTTCGAACGCTCTTCATGAAATGTTCCCCGTATAGGGTTGCATCATAAAAAATATGATGTGGGCAGCACATGACTTTCCCTGCTTGCTGATTATTTTTCATGTTTCACTTTACTTCTACAACCAATCATTGATATTACATTCCTTTCAGACGCTCTTCGTTACATGTTCCCCCGTATAGAGTTGCATCATAAACAAAGTCATAAACACTTTTCAACTTTGTTGTAAAGTGTTAAAAAAATATGATGTGGGCAGCACATGAATTTCCCTGCTTGCTAATTATTTTTCATATTTCACTTTACTGCTACAAACAATCATTGATTTTATATTCCTTTTAGACGCTCTTTGTGAAATGTTCCCCGTATAGGGTTGCATCATAAAAAATATGATGTGGGCAGTACATGACTTTCTCTACTTGCTGATTATTTTTCATGTTTTACTTTAGTTCTGCAACCAATCATTGATTTTAGAATCCTTTCGGATGCTCTTCGTGAAATGTTCCCCCAAAAATATGATGTGGGCAGCACCTGTTTTTCCCTGCATAATGCAAAGGCATTACTTTTGTACAGCGAAATAATGATATAGAAGATCTATGGCACAATGTATTGGGGATTGACGGTATGATGTTCACCAATGATGTTAATTCAATGATAAACAGTCAAACTAGATTTGAAAGTTACAGTTAACTAATGCTAACACGTTAATCCGTGGAGTCCATGTTTTAATCAATTAAAGCGGTTTAGTTGCAACTTTTTTCCTCGATTTCCCGGAGAGGTGTAAATATATACCTTTCAGTTGCATATTTACAACAATACAATGTTAAAATCTAACAATAACGAAAGTCTCAAAGATAGCTTCAATATTAGAGCTCTAAATAATAAATTTATTTTTAATTGTTTATATCATTTAAATATTGCTTCTTTTGAAATAGCATTTTCAACAGTGTTTGCAACAATGAAAGTTTTGATTTTGAAGATAAATGAAGAGAAAATGGTGCTAAAAATAAAATTCTAATAGCAAAATTGTATTAAAAAATCTTTGAAAATCAGTATTAAAAAAAAAAACTAAGGCCTTTTTAAACATTTTGGTACATGCGGCTCTTTTAAATATAGCTGTAGTTTGAAAAATGAAGTTCCCTTCACAGAAATTGTGTTAGAAGATTGATTTTCTATTTTATTATGGTTATTTAGATTTTTTAAGACATATTTTTCACCGGTTCGGAATTCAAAATTCTGTATAACAAAGAAACTATCGATTTTTTTTTAATTTTTCGACACTTCAGCAATATTTTCCAAACTCTTTAACTTCAGTTTTCTTTTAAAAAAGTAGAAACCGTAGCACTAAAATTGAGCTGCGATGCTAGTTAGATTTTTAAAATAGGTCTCCTTGTCGCCCTTTTCTCGAGATGTTTGGAATTTGTCCGTATTTAAAAATCTGTAGAAAAAGTATCTATCGACTTTTTCGAAATTCCAGCTCTTCACCTTCAAAAAACCTTTGGCGCAAATAGTAAGAAATCTTGTTACCTGTACCTAGCCGAAGCCATACCAGTCATATCCTACATGACTCTTTCTTAATCCAGTTTAATTCTACTTTACTTTTTTCCTTAATAATTATAAGATTTTCTTTTGGATTAATCATAAGTTTATTTTTTGCCCTTGTATTTTCCAACGATATTAAGACTCCTTGGTTATCAAAATAAATTCTAGTTATCTCTTTTTCGATATTTAATTCCATTTTATTTTCCATGCTTTTCAAAGCTGCAATCACTTATGCTTGAAAGACCATGGCATTGTTAGATAATATGTATTTATCACTGTTCATTATCTGTCCATTATACCTAATCTGATACCCTGCACCTACATTTCTATTTATTTTTGAGCCATCTGTAAATATTTCCCATATTCCCAAATTTGAACTCTTGTTATCCCAAACATAACACATGCATTTATATGGCCGTCGGTAGATATTAACGTAGAACGCAGAGTCTCCGTATGTGACAGATTACGATTTCAGTACATTTTCTATCAATAAAATAAATAAATAAATAAACACAATGAGGCGGTGATATTCATGCAGTATAGATTCATCATTAAACGATACTTCACACAATTTATATAAATTCAATAATATATAATGACAATTGATATAAATTCAACATCCAATTCTGGAGGGGATAGGGGTTCACTAAGGATTTTCAATAAGGATTTCCAGATTTTTCTTAAAACATCTATTTCTCAGGATTGGTTATAGATTGTGCCTGTGATAACTAATACAGATTCAGCCTCAAATCCTAGAGGAGGTGGTGTTTGTGTGTGTGTGGGGGGGGGGGGGGGGGGGGCGGTGTTACTGAAGATTACCACTTTGGGTTCTGGCGATGCCACTTTCGGTCTTTTCCAAAATTTGCATGACTGTACAAAACAGGTGTTCAAAAGAATATAAAAATCTTAAAAGTTCCGTCGAAAATGAAGTGTACACACCACTTACCAGCATATGAAGGTCTCCTCATAAATTTCTTGTTTTTTTATGCAATAGTGCGAGGAAGTATAAATGTTTTTTTAAAAGTGTCCATTATGAGAAGTTTCATTGTACTAGAATTGTATTCTGCTGCTTGTCGAATAGGAAAAACATTATAAATGACGCTCTCAGCGTAAGTTTAATGTTTATAGGTTATTAATAGGTTTATATGTTATTAATGGGTTAATATCTATTTAGCTGTACCAAGTATGTATTGGCCCCGGGGCAATGACCCCGGACCAATTGGGCGAAAGGAGGCAAGAGCATTGCCTGGGAGGGGGGGGGCAAAAGTTGATGGACTATTTATTGTTCTAATGATTGAAATATGATTAAACAAGGAAAATTAAAAAACAAAAACATAATAACTTCAAAATACATGGGGGGAGCAGCCGACATCCCCAGCCCTTCTAAATTCCGCTCCTGGTAGCACCCCTCACACGCTTAAATCAAATATAGTAGAACAATTTGTAGTAAGACTCTTTTACTAAGGATGGCAGTTTATACAATAGCAAACATAGTATGGCCAATAATGGCGCATTTTAATATGAACTCAAGATTTGTTACCGTCCTCTTTGGAGGAGTCACCAGTCAATCCCACGAAGGCTTTCCGAGCCGATACCGGCTCTCCGTGTGATGCAACAAGAATAGTGAGTTTTAATTCATGCTGGGCGGACACACCGCACAAGGTTCATTAATGCCGGTTATTGGTTGCACAAATAAACCGGCATCAAATCAGGAGTCCGTTCATCATGAAACGTCAGGAGGATAATATTTTGCTCATAGCTTTTTTAAGGCTCCTATATAGGAGTTCTAAGTCATATATAGGAGCTGTTATAGAAGCTTAAGTCCTTTCATGACGTAAATTCCTTGACGCAATGTCCTGTTAGAGAGTGATCAAAAGAAGATACAGAGAAAGATACAGGGATGCCAGATGCGATCAGTTTTTGTGGCATTTGTCAGGATTGTGTATTTATCTTTGGCGTATTTCTAAATACAATCTTTGGATTTCAAATATAAATCATTTTGACGCTTTATTATTTCCAGATCTATTTTACCCTGATTTGCATCAAATATTTTGAAGATTTATTGGAATTGATTAACAAAATATTTTAAGTACATGGAATGGAAGGAAAGGTAAAGATCTATTCAAAATCACCCCGCTATCGACCGATAGATCGCAATCGATTGGTTGAGCAGCACCCATCCTATATGCTAATTTAAACTTACAATCCAGAGATTAAAAAGTTGTGTTATAGTTTACCGAACGGATTTACGGAATGTTTAAATGTTTACGAAAAAATCTGATGTGGGCAGCACATGGCCTTCCTTACATAATGCAACGACTTTACATCTTTCACAGCAAACAAATGTTGTACAAAATCCACGGAATAAAGTTTTAACGTCAAATTGTACATTCATATTTGGCGCTTTTCTGGATGACAATGTATAAACATATTTCGAAGTACCAAATTAACTTATTTTGCGAAAATCTCAACAATTAGAAATATTGTTAGTATCCGCTAAGCAATGCAGTCCATATATTAAACGTTATTAATCATTTGAAAATATTGAATTTTCACCCATTTTGGCGTCATTTTCGTTAATTAAGCGTCATTTGGCAACATTTTCGGCAATTCGGCGTCTTTAGAAAGTCATCAAGTTGGCGACATTTCGCTAAATTCATCTCTCTCCGAGGTCAACCTCTTTAAGGATACTTGTTACTTATTTTAATTGAAGGAAATTTTTCGATACATTTATCTGAAAACGCGCTATATCATAGAGGTTTATGCTAGCTTTCTAAAATTGGTGGACACTCACTCGTTTTCTATTCATAAATTACATAAAAAATCGAGAAATGGTTATTTATTTAATTTTATTAAAAGTCCTGATTTTTTTTCAAAAATTCATTCGGAAAATTTGGGGTCTTCCAAACATTCGATCGCGTTTAAAAGCAAAAGGCTTCCAGTATTCACGTATTGTAATTATCGTACCAAATTATTTTTTGAAAGCCACCATTCATTTGTGAGATATCGTTTCCACATATTATCTCTCTTTCTCTCTCTCTCTCATACACACACACTAACACAGTAGCGTCGCCTGAAAAAAATTCTGGGGGTATGGGAGGGGGGGGGGGGATAACCAAATATTTTGTTTTCCATTTCTCCGTATATCATTTCTTCGAAATTCAATGGGCTCCTGGGTGGTAATGACCCCACAAATCCGCCCTGGATACGCCATTTCTCTAACACTCGCACACACAGACATCACCTCAGAAATGTTCGATTTGAGTTCAGGGAAGCTTGAAGTTGCTCTTCCTTCGAAAACTCGAATTCGAATTTTCGACCCCGTCACAATACTTGCTCCATGCATAATACTATGTTTGTAAAGAAAGTAAATATATTCAAAAGTGGCAACGCATTATAATCTTGTTACTGTTTTCTTCTTTTATTATCATGCAGCTGTCTGGAAGTTTGCAACTTTAAATTATTCTTAATCATTTTTATACTTTTGGCAACATTAATACATCTGAAACATGTAAACAACACTTTTAATGATATTTTGCATGCAATTTTTCGACCTATCCTGTTGTTGCGAGAGCTTTTTCTATTCGAAGAATCTGTATTATTTGTTTACAAAACTCTTCCCATGAATGTATTTATGAGTATGTTAAGTCCAGACGATGTATGGCACGGTACTAGAATTACTATATATGATTGTCTAATGTGTGTTTGTCTTTATAGATCCTCTAGAAGTCCACCGGAGACACAGGATACTGAATGTTTGCACACTTATAGTATCAACTACAGTACATAACAGAACCTGGTCTTCGATTTGCCCTCTTGGGGTGGTGATATTGTTTTTTTCCGAAATGTCTTTTCATACCCTCCAGAAGCTTCCTGGTGATTATAGAAAGCTAAATCTTTGTACACTTATAGTATCAACTGTCGGACAGAACCTAAAGTAGTCAGATTTTCGACCCCCCCCCCCCAGAGACGGATATTAGTGATTTATCTTTTAATGTATTTCCATATCCTAAAGCAGCCTTTCGATGGCTTAGAAGGCTGAATCCTTACACACATAGAATATCCTTCTGGACCGATCCTGACCTAGCCGGATTTTTTATTTTTTTTTCCCAAAATGGGGGAGAAAATGGGGGAGGGAGAACCTCTTTCAGAACCTTCCCGAAGCCCCCGACCAGGGGAAGAACCTAACTGGGCCAATTTTCAATTCAGACAAATATTTCCCACGCTAAGTGCCATAAATTGTTAAATAAAATAAAACTTGGTAAAATTAAGCTGCAATATTTTTAACAAGTGTGTAATTAAACATCAAGTTAATGTAGTTTGTAATTAAGTAATTAAGTTTGCAACTTAATTTTTAGCAAGTTTAAGAGTGTTAGTTTCCCTGTATTTGGCAGGCTTAAATTCTAATATAAAAATTGTCTAAGTTGATTATGTCTTTTCAGGCCCTCTAAAAGACCTCAATAATCTAGGAGATTGAATCCTTGCATACTTTTTGCATCGACTGAGCAGAATCCAATGGAGCCGGATTTACTATTTCCCCCCTCCCGGGGGTGGAGGCAAGGGGGGGGGGTGTTAGAAAAGTATTTTCATACCCTTTAAAAGCCCTTCCCCCTTCTGTGACCTCATTGATATCCTAGGCGGTTGAATCATTACAGTATAGACCACGGGACAGAGCCTAATAAAGCCATATTTTTATTCTCCTGTCCCGTAAGTGGTAAAAATAAAGGGGTTTCGAAACATATTTTCAGACCCTCTAGAGGCTACGGGATAGAACTATATTTTCGATTTCTCCTTTGGGGAAAACAAAATGGCGGGGGGGGAGCTTCGAAAAATCTTTCCAGTCCCTCCAGAAGCCTCCTGTCTGGTAATCCAGTAGGCTGGAACTTTACATAATTTTAGTATGGACACAGAACCTAATTGAGCCAATCTTCGATTAAGGTATCTATTTTCGACGCTAAGTGCCATACATTGCTAAAATAAATAAATAAATAAATACATAACATTTATTAATAACCTTCATACACTTTCACAGGCTTAAATACTAGTCTGTTATAACTAGTTATAACGCATTAATGCATCTTAGCGTTTGAGACATATTGTTATAAATGGAGTCAGAAGAATTTTCAGACGTGGGGGCTAAGAGAATAATTAATATCTCAGTCAGCAAACTTTGTCACAAAATTTACTACCCGGTCGTCCAAACTGCTACTCAAGTCCTTGGACGAGTCGGACGGCGAGGGTCTTCCACAAAATTTACTACGTGCTTCAGGAATATTAGTTGTAAAGCCCGTTAAATGACGAAAAAAAAATTATGATCTAAAAATTAACTTGGGTAACGATTCTTTTTTTTCACATTCCAAATTTCTCATTTATAAATCCAATAAATTACTAGCAAATTTCAGGTGTGACTCACACAAGAGGCGAACATTTATTAACACTTTACAACAAAGTTGAAAAGTGTTTATGACTTTGTTCATTCTGCCTGTCTGTCTGTCTGTCCGTTAGCACGATAACTGCCGTAAAAATGACTTAATCAAAATGAAAATTTAGTATGTTGTTTATACGGTCTGTAGGACCTATGGGAATATAAATGAATAATATCATCCAATTAGTTTTGGATTGAACCCGGGTTGAAAAAATGAAATACATTGAACCCTATGGGACCTAATTTTTCAAACATTTTTTAAGCGGATTTAAAATTCACAAATTGCTTCGAAAATTTTAGGTAATATTCAAATTATTCCACAAAATATATAAAAAAAATTTCAGCAAAATATATTCAGTAGTTTTTTTAAAATAAAAATTAAAATAATAATTACACCTCTTATATGAAGTAATCACGTGACCATGATATGAGAAGATCACGTGGCACACTTCAAACTGATATATGGCATCCATCTTGTTTCAAAATCGTGATTTTTTAAAGTTCTTTTTAATTCCTATTGAGTGTTGTATTCGTCCTAAAACCTCTTTATTTTTGCTTAAATTCTGTGCATCTACATACTGAAACAACGCAATGACAATATATTTGAGTTTAAATGAGCATCCAACTTTGATTATTTCTACAACGAAGCCTATTTTTCACTTATGTAAAATGTAAACAGCAAAATATGTAGGATAAGTTGCATAAGAATTGCTGTATTTATTTAACGCAAAAGTATTTAGCTCATGGAGTCTGCATAGCTGATATGAATAAAATATTCATTGATTTTACAAAGAGAAGGACGATTTTTTTCGATGAAGTTTTAAGCATAGAGTTTAATTACTTGTAGCTCCATGGTCTTAATTTTTAAATAAAATAAATTATTATAGTATTGTAATGAATGACATGAATGGGAAATTGTTTATGAATGAAATGCTGCTTTTATAGAGAGAGCCAGGTTTGTTATTTTTTCTATGACGTCATTTGAATGAATGTCAGTTGTTTTCGATGAAGTTTTCAAATATAATAAATTATTGTAGTATTATGATGATTTTAAAAATATTACCGAGGAATGTATCGCATTTTAGAGATGTTTAAACCAGGCAATTTATATTTCAATGCCGTCATTTGAATGAAGTTCATTTTTTCGATGAAGGTTTAAGTTTTCAAATATAATAAATTAATGTAGTATTGTGATAATTTTAAAAATATTACAGATGAATGTATCGCATTTTAGAGGTGTTTAAGTAAAATTGCATTGAAGTTGGAAAGTGTTTCGTAATCAATGCTTTAAGCATGATTGATCTTTCTTGTTATAATTTAAAATAATTTCTAAAACTTTTAAATTCGATTTTGTCTACAATTAATTGCTTGCATATTGTTTCTTAAGAGTTGGATTATATTTTTCTATTTCTATATAACATATATTAAAATAAATCGCTCAAAATGTTGTAAAAATAACTGTAAATTATCTTTGTAAATCATCACAGCATATAAAAGATTAACTGGTGTGTGGCTCAACTCTACATTTTTTTTTTTTTAATTTTACAAGAAAAATTTGAAAAATCGGTATCGTGAGTCCAAATTATTAAACTATATCGTGTTACCTTTCAGTTTAAAGGCCTTAAAAATCTTTTGACTGATATCATACTTTACAACGTACCCACTCACCCTTCCCCGGGAGGTGTAACTTGTCTCCCAAGGGCGGCTAATAACATCACGAACAAAAAAAATCTGATGTGGGCAGCACATGACTTTCCTTATATAATAAAATGAATTTACTACTTTTACAGTGAAAAAAAAGATTATTTTTATAGTTGTTATTTATATTCTTTCCAAGATATTTAATTTTCGTCAATGAATCGTCATTTTCCATGTCGTCATCATCAATGAGTCATCATTGATTTAGCGTCATTTTTATCTATTTGGCGTGCTTTTCGTTAATTTAGCAACATTTATAAAAGTCGCCAAGTTGGCGACATTCCACCAAATCCGTCGCCAAAATCTCGCCAAGCGTTATGGACAAAGAAATAAGTTAATTTTACAGCAGATAAATGACTATTGGCGTTCAAATACAAAAGTATTTCTCAAGGTATCTTTTTTCATGAATGGAACGAGCTAGATCCACGAGAATGATGTCACCCAATTTATCGCATCGTATTACATATGAAAGTGAACATGTTTCTCAATGGGAAATTTTTTATTTTTTATTTTATATGACTTTTTAATAATTTTTTTGAAAAATGTGCAATATCTCGAGGACGGTTCATGTTAGCGTTCTAAAATTTATGTCAGTCGTTTTCTAATGAAAAATTACATAAGAAATGTCTATTTGCGTAACTTTACTAGCGGTTTTGATTTTTTGACGATTTTTTCAAAATTTCACTCGAAAATTTAAGGGGGTTCTGAACATTGGATTGCCTATAAAGACAATAGGCTACCAGTGTTTATGGATTGTGATTTTTGTACCAAATTTTGTTCGAATCGGTCCATTCGTTCGTCAGTTATCGTCTCTAAAAACTCACTGACACACACACACACACACACATACTTTCACACACACACACAGACATCACTTCAGAAATGTTTGATTCGTGATCAGGGATGCTTGAAACGTGCTCTCCCGTCGAAAACTCGAATTCGAATTTTCGACCCCGTCACAATACTTTCCTTATACATTCTGTATATAAGGAAAGTAAAAAAATGTATCCTGGCTATTTTTCACAACAATGATTGAAACTATTAAGTCTCGTGATTATTAAGCCACAAATAGATCTTTTTATGCATGATTATGTCAAATTTTGTCCTATGCTGCCATGTTAAAGAAATATACATATAATTTCGAATAAATTTCGACGTTTTCGCTCGAATTAAAAAAAAAAATCTAGTTCTATATATTTTTATAACAAAGCCGGATATAAAGTTTCGTGGAAATCCATTAATATTTATGGCTGCCATTGTGTACACAAGAAATCGACCACAGGCTTCAGACGGCCAGACAGGTGGACATAACTCCAAAAATAGTCAAAACGTGTTCAGGAGGTCTTAAAAACATATATTGGCATCAAAATATCGAAATCAAAAATTTTCGTGTAAACAATACTTTCATAATTATGAGAACGTAATAAATACCGTTACGCTGCAAAACATATTCTTGAGATTTCTTTACCGATAAAGCACAGTTTGGAAAAACCAGTCGTTTTCTTAAGTAAAAGCAATAATTTTTGACCCCCAAAAATGTTAACAAGAGGTCTGTCTCCTAGAGCAGCGAATGAGGGAGCATTCTACTTATAGAGGACATTCAGCGAGGTTCAAGGCCCACCCGTGGATGAAAAGTTAATTCTCTGACTTTCAGATTTATGGGAAACGGATTTGAACTCCGTGTAGGGGTAGTGAGTTCTGTGTATGCATACATGACAGTAATTCTTGGGAGTGTAAGTTAACCTTTAGATTTTGGTCAATGTAGTTCTACTGTACACACTTGGCCGGCTATAGGGGAGACGATAACATTAAGAGTAAAGGTGTCCGTGCCTCCAATTTTTATTTTTGCCTGGGGAGAAGACATGAAAATTTCCTAAAGAGGGGAAATCACATATAGAGAGGGATGTGATAAATGCTTATAGGGGCCCCACTTTGTGTTTTTGGTCTTATTAGGGCCGCAAATGGAGGGGGCACCGGTACTATTCAAGTGGGGGGACCGCTGTAGGAAAAGCCCTCCTGAGTGAGCGTCAGTAAATCTTCTGCCCTATCAGCTCTTTGTTAACTTTCGCGGCACACATTTTTCGCCGAAATTCTGCTCAAACAGTTTCGAAATATTTTCTGAAAAATAAAATGCAATTCTTAGATTATATTAAAACTAAATTTAATACCCAATAAAACATAGAATATATCTTTTATTTTAATTCAAAATATTTTTGGTGCTGCCATCTGTTGTCGTAATTTAATTCATACCGACTATTTTTATTTTTTAATGAACATTTTTAAATGTCTATTCCTTCTAATATGCTATTAAATACAACAACAGATCATATATAATAATGCCACAATCACGGAAAGGTAATTTCTCAATTTTTAAATTTGATAAGGGGATCTGAATGTACATCACTGAGGACTGCTTTGTCTTCAAGTTCCTTTGTCTTCAAGTCCAAGTTCAATTACGTTTTCGTGATTGTGGCATTATTATATATGATCTGTTGTTGTATTTAATAGCGTATTAGAAGGAATAGACATTAAAAAATGAAAATAGTCGGTATGAATTAAATTACGACAACAGATGGCAGCACCAAAAATAATTTGAATTAAAATAAAAATTATATTCTATGTTTTATTGGGTATTAAATTTAGTTTTAATATAATCTAAGCATTGCATTTTATTTTTCAGAAAATATTTCGCAACAGTTTGAGCAGCATTTCGGCGACAAATGTGTGCCGCGAAAGTTAACAAAGCGCGGATAGGGCAGAAGATTTACTGACGCTCACCCTTAAGAGGCAGAAGAAGACATGAAAAATTCATGAGGGGGGGGGGGGGGGAATCAAATATGGAGGGGACGTGATAAATATTTATAGGAGCCCCCACAATCTGCATGGGCAGCCTTAGCCATATTGATACACCGTATAGGTTTGCTCATCACTACAACATTCTATACTATGAACAATACAGAATTACGGGCAGCATGCAAACCCATTATACCCGAATCATTACAACTTAGCTTACCACGATTTTCAGTTCTGCCTGATTGTTAATCAGCCATATTTCGGATATAAGTGGGTTATTTCAATTTTGGAAACGGCTGATTTGAACAAATTAGATTCTAAATTATCTCGATAGTTCTAAAGAATCGATATTTTTATGTTGGAAAGAGATCGTAATCATTCGAACTGGAAGTAATTATCGTTGCAAGCACGCATGCCTAAGCGGAAAAATGAACATGACCATTCTTTTATCCGTAATTTCATATGAGTGAAAACCTAATGTGTCCAACGCATAGTTATAGTTTTCTCTACATATTAACAAATTTTAGTATTCTAGGAAAACATAAGACAGATTTCTTATAACACAAAAAACAAACTGCAAGACAACTTGCACAACGTCCTTGTATAAAGCAGTTATAAGTCCGACTACAATTGTTTCGGGGGTGTTTTAAGCCTCCTTCATCAGGACAAAACAGAACAGTTAGAACAATCAACCTTTAGCAGAAGCTGAGAGAGAACTGCATTTCTTAAAATTCGATATCTCTGGAAATAAATAAATTTATAGTTGCAACAGATTAATCATTCCGAAATTTACACAAATCGCTTAATTCATATCGTTCCCTGTGGGGAAGAGTAAAATTTCCAATATCTCCAGAATGGGTCGTGATAACTCCTAAAATGGTGTCGAAAGAATTCGAATGCGACATGTTCTCGATTTTTTTTTTATTTATTCGATACTTCTCTACAAATCTGCAGATTAGGATATTTTAATAAAAATTAATCATGTAAACCGGTAAAGTAAATTTTGAAAACATGTTGAAGACCAAAACGCTATCGGAATTTAAATATATAGACCCGAAATTCTGATTCGAATGTGCTGCCGATTTTGCAGGTAGTGTTCGACAAATTTGTAGATCAAGATATTTGTTCAAAATATCATTAAGCTCGGCCGAGTAGATTTCTGGAATACGTTAGGGTTAAGAAAAGTGTCGGGATTTAGTATACACAGTGTTTCAGAAACGGGAACAGTGGAAGTTCTTTTGAACCGTTGGTTGCAGTTGTAGATACATAGTTCCAATTGCAAATAAATAAATAAATAATGTATAGGAAGGTATGAAATAGTAATTTTAATTAATGTGCAATATTTTTGTAAGAATAAAAGAAAAAACTTTTTATACAGTTCTTGTAGCAAAAATAAAAATAACAAATAAATAAATAAATAAATAGATAAATAATAATTTAAAAAAAAAAGTCAAATCACAAAAATGTTACTCATACACTGTAAAACATTTGGAAGCATGTTACTGAAAAAGTTTTAGGGGAATCAGGTGTCCGCTATGGGGAGCAAGGTTCCCTCTGATAGTTATGATAACATATATAAGAATACAAAAATAACGCTTCGGCAGGCGATAATTAGCTGAATATTTCAGAAATGAAACTGGAATTTTCCCGAACGCCTGTAATTGTGGCTTTTCTTATCAGTTTGCCAAAATTATCAACAAAGTAGCTGAAAAAAAACGAGCAAAGGTTGCTGAATGTTTTACAATGCACCGTATTTAGTGACACAGACGAAAATCGACAATTTAACCGTTACAGAAGACTTTTATTTGACACAATATGGCTATTGGCGAATGGCTGCCTAATTCAGGAATGATAAAATAAACAACACTTATATGCACAAGAATCTAACGTACAGATTGTTAAAAATGTCCTCCACCACAGCGGCGTCTCGAGGGCCAAGCAGCCCAAGCGACCGCTTGGGGCCTCATGTTTGCAGAGGTCCTCAAAATTTTGTACATTATATGAGGCTTGTCTTGCATTTTTTTAAATACTCATTAGTGCATTATACAGTATACCTAATCCAACGTTTCCTTGGTATTTTATATAATTCTACATTTTATTATTAAACATTTGTGTATTAGTTTATAGTGTTCTTTACAACAATTTAGCTACAGCCTGTTTATCGAATTGTAGTTCAGCATATTGAGATCATAATACGATCATTCTCATGGTGCGCTTTGTTATATAACCAGGGTTGGATTATCCATTGGGACAAGGTAGTATCAAACCCGGAAATATTTTATATCATACAAAGACCTCTGAAATATTGTTGACCCGGAGGGGGGGGGGGGCTAAAATTCTATTCCAGGACCTAAAGTGAAAAGACTAACGTATATGTTAGTCTTTTAATGAATCCGTATATTTTTACTTATAAAAACAGCATAAATGGTCGGATAATCGATTTTTCGGATTACTAAAATTCGGATCTGTGACGTTATACAGTATTTATTGTTCCGATGAGGTCTTTTTATGAAAGTTCGATTGGGGCCTGAGAAAATATCTGGACGCTACTACTCCGCCAGCAATAAGTGCAACAATGAAATGAAAATATCGAATTACTATGTTAAAAATAATACAGCTTTTTAGTACGGCTTTTTATCCATAAAAACACAAATCATCGTTTAAAAGGAGAAAAAAAAATATTGCAAAGAAATATCACACAAAGAAAAAATTTATAAAATAAGTCTATTGCATAGAGTAATGCAGAAAAATGAAAAAATAATAAAAAATAAAAACTTATAAAATCAAAAATATTAACAGTGATAATTTTCGATTGTAAGCATTAAATTTTAAGCGTGTTTGAGAAGTAAGGTATTTACATGGTAAGGAGAAAAATGACTATAAACATGAATATGCTGAATTGGGGGAAATTATACTCGTAGCAAGGCTAACTTGAATACACTGTGTCTGCGTACACGTATGACCGGCTAATTTCTTAGATTTTTTTCATACGCACATTATCCCTACATTGACTTTGGCTGGTTTCCATAGCAACAAAATTAATTTTTAATATCAATTTAGAATACATTTTTTATTGAAGGATAAAAAAAATATGAGTACAATTTTGAATATTTATTTTGTAAATCAATTACTTTAAAATATATCTATCGGTTTAACACAGCCAAATCTTACTTTGCAATCATTGATAGCGTTTTATAGATGAACCATATATCTTAGCGGAGGTTTGCAGTTTTCCCTATAGTTTTTGTAGGTTTGCCGTTAATTTAAAGCTTTCAAAAATATATTTTGTTATCATACAATAAACAATAGAATGAATTGAGAATATCGTTCAAAATTAATTTAAGTTGATTAAGTTATGAAATAAAAACAAAATGAGAGATATAGTGAATGATATTAATTGTTTTATTGTTATTAAGAACTTAAAACATAATGAAAATAGAAAAGTAGTTAAGTTTTCAATTTAAAAATTCAATCAATATGAAATACCGGTAATACTGAAATACAGGTTTAACCTGAATACCAGTTAATGGGATCCCTGTTCTACAGAGAGCATATGTGTATTCATGCATTTCATTATATTTAACTCTTTAAGAAAATTTAATCTAGGAAAAATATCCATTTATTCATTTCTCAGCGATACAAAATGGAATAAGTAAAATTACAATGATCGCATTAAAAAAATAATATTAAAAGAGAAAAGGAAAAATAATCATAAAGAGTTGCATAATTTTTAAACAAACATTCTTAAAATTCTTTTCAGACACAGAAAACAACGCAATATCATCAAAACATAAATTACATAAAGTGTAAAATTTAATAACAGAAAAGTTTATTTGAAAATTGCGATTAACATTTATAGGAATGCGAAATAAAGTATGGCATCTTAAACAAGATTTGTTAGTATAAAAATCCACAATATTTAAAAGGGAACTGCAATCAATCTGCTTATTAAGCAATTTTCTGAAAAACATCATACACAACATGCTGTTCCTCGATTTCAAAGAATTAATGCCAAACGGGTCCCTGAGATAATGCTATTGTTTATATGCTATAGAAGATATGTTATTGTTATAATTAACCATTGGCCTTAAAATAAAGTATTTCATGACCTCGTTTTGAACCCTTTCAATAGCATGAGACGAATCAAGATGATACGGATTTCAAATTGAGCAATATTCCAACAAGAACCGAACAAACGAATCAAACAAGCAAAATACTGCGGAACATAAAGAAAACCAACCCTTACTTTGAAAATAAAAAACCGTTAATTAATTTTAAACCTTTGTTGGCTTCAATGAATAATATGAAATCCCCATTAAATAATTTTCCTAATTGGTAACAACTTTGAAAACAATGATGACATGGGGGTTTAAAGCCAGGCCCCCGAAATTGCTAATTTGCCACTTTATGCTATATAGATACATTAAATTTTTTAATAATCTTATTATTTGAATTTTTAATAAAAAAAAAATACAGTGTAACTTTTAAGTGTTAAGTTGCAATTACACAATTTTACCCAATGTTTTGTACTAATAAACAAAAGAAATTGCATTTTTGTGTGCCCAACGCAAGCTAATACGCAACTATTTTAACCCGACGACGAAATTATTATGGAGATACTACATTTCGATTTCATCGGGACATGTAAATAATAAATTTCGTTACACTGGAATTTATCTTTAACCCCCCTAAAAAAATACAACTGTAGTTTAAAAAATACAATTGTAGTTTAAAAAATACAACCTATGCATGTTAACTGCATGAACTTGCATTTCCTTGATACAGTGAAGCTACTTATGCTACAGAATCTGGTTTAAAATTTTACATAAAAATATTATTTAAGTGCATTATAAAATGATGTACTTACCATTATTCTGTTCATCCTCCATGGTTGAGGTACCAAAGAAAATGTTATGCGAAAGAAGTTCGTATTACCTGAAGATAAATTACTTTTGGAATTTAGACTAGTCCTGTTTTCATATAGAGTTTGACTTCTGCGAGAGCAGCTTCATATGAGGGCAACAGTTTCAAAAACTATGCAAGATTTAGTAATAAGAAACTAGCAGTGGAGGATTTTAAATACTTTTATCATGAAGTTAATAGGTTGATAAGGTGCTACAAAACATATAACTAATAATTACTGTTCAAAATATTACGTATATTTACTATTATTAATAAAGTGTCAAAAATATGCTGCTTTAAAAGAAATAAAATTTAACAGTATAAATATTTGCTATTGTAGCGTAGATTGTTTTCTACGCTTTCATTCAAAGGAGCTAACCTTAACTGGAAGCCTAGAGCAGCACAACCGCACCATCCAAGACAGAATACTCAAAAACTTTACCAACTTACTACTCCTCGGCTTTTAAAGTTCTTGGTCCACCTGGTTTCTAGGCACTTTTAAGTAAAATTCAAGTCAACTTTTGGCGCCACCAGGCGTACCCCAACGAGCTATTCTATCCACTGAATCTGCTGTATGGATATTCTGTCTGTTGTTTTGATTTCTTTGACGTGTTATGTTCTGTACTATTAGATTTTTTGCATTGGTTTTATGCCGTCTTGTGTGGTTTTTACCTTTTATTTTCAGGCACACAAATGCCTCTCAGACATCGTTATCGTTTTGGTGAATGGTTGTTGTCGAGATGGAACATCGGTTATTTCAGCTATTGCACCTATGGGTAGAATAGTAAGACAGTCTTGTTATACCAGCTCTTTTCTATTCCAGAGAGTGCAATGTGGAAAAGAACGAAATAGCTTCATGGATTTCTATGAAATGGAAAGAATCGTGCATTCCCATTGAAGCAAGTCAATATTTTCCCAACTTTATACATTTGAGGAAACTACTAGAAGACGCAAAATGAAATGTTGATTGTTTTTCCAAAGAACTTTAGAACTTCGAGTTTTTCTGCTCGTTGATTTCAAAAGCTGTGTCTATATATTCAAAGCATAATATCATCGAAGGACGAGAGATTGAGTAAGAGTTATAAAATTTCTGAAGTTTGGAAAAAAATTGCATTTTCATGTCGATGTAAGGAAAATCAAATCAGCCATTTCCAAAGTTTTCCTATTTATTCGAAAAGATATTTCTAACTATTAAATTCTACAATTTTAATAGTATTTGGTGAACTGAAATATTTTAGGTGACGGAATCATAATTGAATATTACTTAGAAATTTTAAAATGTTTTACCTGAAAGTAGTGAATTTTGGTAAAGTAAATTGACGTCGAAACACAAAACTATTACAAAATCCTTCTTTTCCTGTAAATGGAATAGGCAAGCTGCACAAAAGGATGCTAATAGATAGATGTATGTAGCTTTATATTGTGATTTTATTTTATAATAAATTCGTGCATAATTTCACGGGACATGTGTATTCCCTTTACGGTACACTGGTATGGAAGCATAGGGTTATATTTGGACAAGGCTTGATAGTACTGTGGATGTTATGTCCGTCTATTTACACACTTTTGTCTTTATATGTCCATTATGCGTACATTGACTAGATGTGTTAAATAGTAACTGACTCGTTTTTGAATATCAGTAATTAATAAATTTTTATTGAAATACTAAAAGACATGCTTATAATTTTGAATTTTAATTATAGGAATCGGTTGATTTGAACTCATGCCAGCTGCATAATACAAGAAAATTTTAATTTCTATCTAAGTTATTATTTATTATTTTAGTTTTTATTTAGTTTTTACAGTCGCTTTTTAATAGCCAGTGGCGAAGCGTGATAAAATAATTTGGGGAAACATGAAATCAAGGATTAAAATCTATATAATAAAAGACAATGTCTGTGTGTGTGAAAGGCCCAGACCATACAGCCAACCCAGGGGTTTACGGCAGTAAAGTGTATGGCCATGTCTGTGTGTGTGTCTGTCTTATACACTATACGTTCAACGACCGCGCGTCGGAGAGCTACGAAATTTGGCAATCAGAGACCCGGGTGGGGGGGGAGAGGACACGTGAAAACTGATTTTTTAAAATATTAATTATTTTATTTGTTATTTAATGTTTTATGCGATTTCGACCGTTTTTTGCCATTTTTGTCCTTTTTTCTCCACGATCCAGACGTCGTAAAAAAACAAACAAATCACACCACCGGAAAGAGCAGACAATTGGGAGTAAAAATATATCAATTTTAAATCTCAATTTCGATTTCTAATATTTTTTAAAGATTGTAAAACAAAAGTCACTTTCGGTTCAAAAAAACCAACTTTCGTTTTTAAATTCTCCCATCGTAAAAACTACTCATAATTTCGACTAATAATTTACATTTTTAGAAAGCTCAAAGATCTGGCATTCTTATAAGTCCAATCTGGTCAAGAAATAATGAAAATTGCCCGCATGATCGCAATTTTAAAGACGTCATGATTCTATATTTCTCAGCGAAGATCCGATTCTTCCCCGACAGCCCCGCCCAGAAATGGGGGGGGGGGGGGGGACGTCACGCCGTTGTATCGGGTTAGAGTGATATTTTAAATGATAGAATTATGAGCTTAGCATATGGTCATTATAAAATTTAAATGATTGAATTATGGTGGATTGAATTGTGGGGATGTATTGTATACATCGGGTAAAATTATTATATTTATATTTTAAATGATAGAACGATATGGATTTTTTAAATGGGTATTTTAATTTATGGATATTTTAAATGGATATATGGAACTATGGAATGAGGATATTTTAAATGATATTAATGAAAAGCTTAAACACTGAAGAAATAAAAAAATAAATAAAAAGAAAGTTATGGAGATAGATGCGGTGCCTTAAAATTTCATTTTTAGTTTTAACGCCATTAAACTAAACCAAACTTTGTTAACTCCACGGGGTTGAGGGCGCGGTAGCCCAGTGGTTAGCGCGCGGGAATTGCACTCGATAGGCCCGGGTTCGATTCCCGCCACTGCCAAAACTGCAGCCGTGTTCACGCGGAGTATGATCACGTCAAACATGTGGGTCCGTAAGTCCATCCGAGAGGTTGGTGATAGGGGAAGGAGGATACGGTCCCTGTGGGTGCCTCCCCCACTGGGTTCCGGTCTAAATTGGGTGAATAAAAAGAAAGTTATGGAGATTGTCGCGGAGGGCGCGGTAGCCCAGTGGTTAGCGCGCGGGAATTGCACTCGGTAGGCCCTGGTTCGATTCCTGCCACTGTCAAAACTGCCGCCGTGTTCACGCGGAGTACGATCACGTTAAGCATGTGGGACCGTAAGTCTTTCCGACAGGTTGATGGTAGGGAAGGAGGGTATGGTCCCTGTGGATTCCCCCCCCCCCCCACCCACTGGGTTCCGGTCTAAATTGGGTGGCACTTCCTGGCCGTCCAAACAGTTACCTTACACCTTTCTGGTAGGTCGCGCCAGCGAATTTGCCACGGTCAGAATTTTCAAGGCTAGTTACAAATAAAAAGTTCCATGCTGAATATTTTAATGATTTTAAGGTTATGAATAAAATAAATTATAATAATTGAATTATGATGAAAATAAATTTAATAACATTTTGCAACTTTGCTATTACATTGGAACTCAGGTTTTGCGTTTTGATTTTCTCTGTGGAACCGATCCAAAAACGTTATATGCAGGAAAATACAATGTACGGGAAACTATATTTTAATTAGTTCATAAAGATTAAAAAAAAAAAATACAAAAATAAATATATGACTCACCAAGCTTGACTTTTTCACTTGGTAAGAGTTTAAATTTTGATCCACATAGAAATATTCCAACGTATCAAAGATGTCAAAATCCCTATAACTCAGCGCTTCTCTAAACCAAATTTGCTATTAACTTTTTAAATTGCTCTCCAGAGTTCTCAAACAGAAAACGCTGTATTTGCGAATACAAAACGATTTAGAAATAAATAAATAAAAGAAATATTGTCGTGGAGGGAAAAAAAAGATTTTAATTCGTCTAAAAAAAATCCCGTATCTTAGACACGTCTACCCGGACCTATACCGCTGTTAAATGATATAAGTTGCGCACGCATCTATTTTAGTTCCTTACCAATGCAATATCACCTGACAGTATAGACATTTAGAGAAATGCCTCTCCTGAACTATATACCACATTTAATAGATGGACTATAACAGTCTCTTTCAAACTTTTTTGGTCGCGGAAAACTTTATGAAGTTTAATTTGATGGCGAAACACCAAAATAAGAAAAAGTCTAGGTAATGTCCCTTCATGTATTTATTTATTTTGTACTTATCTCGAAGATTTTAGAGATTCCTGTTGCAAAATCTACGAAGCAGCGTTATTTTAACATCAAAACTAGGGCTTGTTAGGATCAAATGATACTTTCAAAATTTTATGCGATTTTTTTTATTAAACATTTATTTCAATGTTTCTAATCTAAGCAATGTTTCTAATCAAATCGCATGCATTACTTACTTATGTTAAGTATTACAAATGGTCCTTTCAGTTTAAGTTAACAACGAGGCTGTGACAATATAATCTACTGAATGTTGCTCTACCGCGTACGAGAAGGGACTTAGGCTGAATTCGCAATTTTTCATAACTTATTAAGTCGCAGATCCCTTGGAACACTCACGGAACTCCGGGATTTCGCGGAACACACTTTGAAACGAAACACGCTGGACTATGTAACTTAGCGGAGACTATAATTTTTCTACGCCTTTTTACTGTCAAAAGTTGTATAGTGATTATTTACTGAGAAATATATCCGGAGAAGTTTTGTCAAAAAGTAGCAAAATCTATAATAATAAAAGATGTTTGTGTGTTAGTTTATTACTCAAGTAGCGGAAAATCTAAGCGATCCACAGCCTTGAAATTTAATACAAAAGTGCCTCGACTCCCGAAAGGAAGCACTTCGTCGAGATTTTTTAAAAATTTGAATTAGTTTAAAAATTATGAATTTAATAGTCGAAATTCTGCCCTATCCCAATACAGCCGCTAATTTTGATTGATAGCGCAATCTATTGTATGTTGCTGAAGCTAAAACTATATTTGGATTATACGTATAGCTCAAACTGCTGAACTAAAATAACTTAATTAACATATAACACAAAATAGTGTGTGTGTGTGTGTGTGTGTTTATGTTGAAACGGTGTTAAATTAAAAAAATTCGGATTAATGTTTTCGGTTCTAAGAATTTATTGACATTTTGAGTGTTCTTTTAGTCCGAATTTAAATGATAAACATTTAATTTATTTTACACATTTCATCAAATCTTTATATCATCAGAAAGCGCACTTAATTATCTTGCCAATCTTGTGCTTGTTTCTAATGTTTTATTTAAACTCGTTAGAAAATAATTTTTATTACGTCATCTTTAAAACTAAATTCCCTGCTGTAAATGGGAACTAAATATTTTTTGTCCATTGACATCATGTTGGAGGTTTTGAGGAAGTAGGCTGGCACTTGAATAAAAAAAAATGTCAAACTGAGAAACCAAGAACAGACTTTTACAGAAGCCTTCAAAAGTCCATTTATTTAAAACTAGCCGCCTTTGGCGACCAGCCTGTTCGCTACCCTTGAAAATTCCGTGGCAAACTCGCTGGCGCGACCTACCAGTAAGGTGTAAGGTAACTGTTTGGACGGCCAGGAAGTGCCACTCAATTTAGACCGGAACCCAGTGGGGGAGGCATCCACAGAGACCGTACCTCCTTCTCCTACCACCAGCCTCTCGGAAGGACTTACGGACCCACATGTTTAACGTGATCGTACTCCGCGTGAACACGGCAGCAGTTTTGGCAGTGGCGGTAATCAAACCCGAGTCTACCGAGTGCAATTCCCGCGCGCTAACCACTGGGCTACCGCGCCCTCCGCGACAATCTCCATAACTTTCTTTTTATTCACCCAATTTAGATCGGAACCCGGTGGGGGAAGCATCCGCAGGGACCGTACCCTCCTTCCCCTACCACCAACCTCTCGGAAGGACTTACGGACCCACATGTTTAACGTGATCGTACTCCGCCTGAACACTGCGGCAGTTTAGGCAGTGGCGGGAATCGAACCCGGGCCTACCGAGTGTAATTCCCGCGCGCTAATTTAAATTTTATAATGACTATATGCTATTTAAAATATAAATAAAATTAAAATATCCATCGTTCCATGATTTAAAATATCCATAAAATTAAAATGTCCATTTAAAATATCCATAAATTCAAATATCCATTTAAAATAACCATAAATTAAAATATCCATTTAAAAAATCCATATAGTTCCATGAATCATCCATATCGTTCCACCAATCCATAAATATAATAATTTCAGATACATCACCACAATTCAATCCACCATAATTCAATCATTTAAATTATTTAAAATATCCATAAATTAAAATATCCATTTAAAATATCATATAAATATAATAATTTCACCCTATGTATCCAATACATATGCTAAGCACTTAATACATTTAAAACTCGAAGCGCGGTCTCCATGGAGACGAGGTAAAAACTACTGCGGGGGGGGGGGGGGGGGGATGTCGGGGAAGAATCGGTTCTTTGACGAGAATTGGGCAAGAAATATAAAATCATGACGTCTTTAAAATTGCGATCCTGCGGGCAATTTTCATTATTTCTTGATCAGATTGGACATGTAAGAATGCCAGATCTTTGACCTTTCTAAAAATGTAAATTATTAGTCAAAATTATGAGTAGTTTTTACGATGGGAGGATTTAAAAACGAAAGTTGGTTTTTTTTAATCGAAAGTGACTTTTGTTTTAAAATCTTTAAAAAATATTAGAAATCAAAATTGAGATTTGAAATTGATACATTTTTACTCGCAATTGTCTGCTCTTTCCGGTGATGTGATTTGTTTTTTCTACGACGTCTGGATCGTGGAGAAAAAAGGGCAAAAAACGGTCGAAATCGCATAAAACATTAAATAACTAAAAAAATAATTAAAATTTTAAAAATCAGTTTTCACGTGTCCCCCCCCTCCCCCCGTTTCTCCGATTGCCAAATTTCGTAGCTCTCCGACGCGCGGTCGCTGAACGTATAGTGTATAAGCTAGATCAGTCGTGCACAACCCGCGGCACGCGGGCCGCATGCGGCCCTCGGTCTAATCGTGTGCGGCCCGCCGCCACCCTCAGCTGGGTGAACACATAAAAAAAATCCAAGACTTTCGCAAAAAATAAAAGAAAGAAAGAAAAGAAAAACTGTATTATAAAATTTTATAAAAAGTTATTTTTTATATCAAATTTTCTTTAAGATTTCGACTACGAAACAAATAAAAAGAGTAAATCAAACAGCTTTAAATTAAAAATTGTCAAATTTTTACAATGAGAAGTGGAATGTTTGAATTATTACACTGCCATGGTAGTCTTTCGTTGGCTTGCTTTTGGCGAGAATTTTCTGACATACGTCTGCCATATGCTGTTGTTGACAAATACAATGACAAGACATGTTTCTGACAAATACAAGGTGTGGTTGGAACAAATGAGAAAGGATAAAATTAAAGATTTGCAACATAAGTTTACAAACCAACAAATTTGAGAAATCTTTGGAAGTGTTTGCAATACCATTCGCGACAAATATTGAAACAGTGCCCGTCAATTTTCAGATGGAGCTTATCGAAATTCAGAGTAACAAAGTTTCTTTGCTAGAATTTTACAGAAATTACTTGCCCTGTAAAATGGAAAAATTGAAAATTTACGCTCAAAATACGATAATATTATTCGGGAGCACCTATTTATGTGAACAATCATTTTCATTAATGAAACAAGTGAAATCAAAAGGTCGTTCTCGTCTAACTGATGGACACTTGGAGGGAAACCTACGGATCGCTGTATCCAACATTGAACCAGACATTGAAAGAATAATGAAAATCAAATAATGTCAAATTTCCCACTAGCTCTACAAAAAAATAAAAGGATTTTGGCGATGTCTGTACGTGTTTGAAGCAAGTGAGTTGTTTTATTCATTTTTGTATTTGTTTTTAATTTTCACTTTGAATTTTTTGTTTCGGTATTTACTAAAATATAATGCTGGGTGGTACCCCCCCCCCTCCCCTTGCGGCCCGCCGTTGCTTAGTCTATGTGAAATTGGCCCGCAGGTGCTAAAAGGTTGTGCACCCCTGAGCTAGAGATGTACTTTGTAAATATGCGTTGCCAGTAATGTACAGCAGGGATTCATTTATCCAATATCAGCCCTGTCGACTTTTAAAAAGTTTAATGAATGAATTCATTGCATTCCTGCTTTAAATCCTGGGCAATTTCGGGTACATTTTCTAGCGTTTTCAATAAGTTTCACTCATCACTGGACGTCAGAGGTACCAAATTTAAAAGCTTCCCATATATCGTCCTGTTGAGAACTCATCTTTATTATGAGTTTATCTCGTAGTTTTTCTTCATCGCAAAATTGTGAATTACCGACTTGACGTCTTCATGACTCAAGATGTTTCCTTCAACGGCTTGCTCATTATCAAACTGGAACTTGAACAGTGTTTCACGGGAGGAGGCAACGTGTCATTCGAGGCTTGCGGCAAAATAACAGCACGATGTCAAAGACCGCCCGCTTATTGGCATGTGAACTCGTGTAAGTTAGCGGAAAGTTACACGCAATCTTACATTTAGTCTGATTGGATTGGTTCAATCAGGAATCAGCAGGGGGTGCAGGTTTCCATTAAGAACCAAGAAGTGACAGGTAAGGATTCAGTTATCACCGAAATTAAATCGAATACAGAAATTTGACTTTGTAATGCACTTTGTTAAGGGAGATTTTGTAGAAATAGCGGATGCAATGTTCATAAGAAACATTGAGACCATCAAATTATAAGTCATAACATAATGTCGTGTTCTGAGATATCTGGTCTTTGAATTCCAAGACAGGCGTTCTGCCAGTTGTGATATTCATACTGTGAGATAATTTTACAATTACATGGAAGGAATCGGCGCCATCCATATAAATTACGGGCTCCCTACAAGGATTTATCACAGCACCTCCCCTTTATATTTGATTTTCCTCTTTGTGAATTTTTCGTATCTCCCCCCTCTGTCAAAAATAAAGTAACGTGCTCCCGCTCCCACTGGAGTGGTATCCGGCCCTCTATATGAGCTCTGAAAGAATCATGCTAATAGTGCAGCGAACACCACCGGAGAACGAGTTATAGGATCCACTTAAAATATAGGCAGCATATAAAAGGTAATCATCTCAGTAGCTTAATAAATAAAGCCTCGAGTGGAGAAGTTAGAGAACCGTGGTTCGATTACCTGATGAAACAAGAGTTCTTTACAATGACGACCGAAGAAGTTAACCCCGCAGGCTAGATACACTGGATGCATGATGTCTGAATAATACAAAAATTGGAAATTCCCGTGGAACCTATGACTTATGGCAGCGGTTTCAATTTACGAAGCGTTACGTCGAATCGGATGCTACCCCCTATAAAAAAGTATAGGAATGAGGAGGTAGTATAAATAAGAAATTGCTCTTCAATCTGAAATCTGAAGGAGGTGAATGCAGGGTCCACCTCAAATGTAGAAAGAACAATAATCGTTTCAGTTGCTCAATGGATAGATAGTCGCCTGAGCAGTCGGAGATCGGTTGATTGAATCTCCGCCTAGACAAGATTTTCTACATGTTTTTGCTCTTCTCAGAGCTCATCAGCATTGAATCAACGCTTACCTACAATGCAACAAAAACTTGGGATGTACCGCCATTTTGAGAATTAGTGGTGAGCCAAAAATTCGGTTCTACCACGCAGCTGGGATCACATTTTGACAATTAGGCTTAAATTTCCCAATACTGCTAGACCGGTCTCACAGTCCATGTCAGTCTAAATGAATTTCCAAAATAAGGACACAAATTTTTCTTGCTGATAATGCAGATAACCGGAAGTCGGTGCTGATGAACTTTAACGAGATTGAAATTGGTCCACTGATACTCGTTGATGTACTGTGCGTGCAATTCTAAGACTTGGAACGCCTCCTATTGGCAGGTGATTAGTGACATGGGATGATAATGTGATTAGTGACCTGGGAGATTTGAAACAATAAGGTGTTTGAAATATATTCCAATTGAGAAACCAGCATAATGGCAAAAATTTAATTCATAAAAATCAATTAGATGACTTGTTGGGCTGGAATTAAATTAGGAAAGAATACCATCCAAATAAATGACTAAAATTTATAAAGTTCAAAATACAGTGGAGATTGCATATAGCGAAGTCGCAAGGGAAATAAGAGATACTTATTGTTACAACCGATATTTGTAATAACCGATAAAAGTTTAGGTATGAAATTGACAATAAGAATGATTTACCTACCTGTATATTGTGAAACAAAAGATCTACACAGCAATTTTTGATGTTATCATTCCTATTTTTAATTCAATTTTAGTTTCTACGGATTCAAATTCATCAGATGTATTATCATCAACTATAGCAATAATGGTATTATCGATGTTACGTTGGATGGAAAACGATACAATGTTATATTAACCAAGCATTTTTATTTGATCCAAGCATTTTTTTTTTCGTCCAATCACGTTCCAGACGTGTTCGATTGGTGAGAGATCAGAGGAGACTGGTGGCCATGGAAGCACCTGGGTACCTTTCACGGCATATTGGCTAATGCGTGCCGTGTGTGGTCGGGCGTTATCCTGCTGATAAATGACATTAGGCACACTCTGAAGGAAGGGTAGTGTCACCGGCCGCAGCACGTCATCCACGCATCGTTGGGCCGACATAGTGCCCTCAATACGGACCAGAGGCGACCTGCTATCGTAGGCGATGGCGCTCCAAACCATGATGTCACGTTGTCGCGCGGTGTGGCGTTTCACAGATGAGGCCGGATTGGACCTGTCACCACTTCGGAACCAGACTCGTACACGACGACTGTCATTACTAAAACAGAAGCGTTACTCGCCTGACAACACGATCTTCTGCATTTCCGCCGTCCACGTGGCTCTATCCCGACACCATTGCAAACGGAGGCGTCTGTGTTGTTGGGTCAATGGCAGTCTTCTTAACGGGTGCCATGAGTGCAGGTCGCCGGCGACCAATCGGCGGATAATGGTCCTGGTCCATATGAGAGCAGCAAGGGTGTCCTGCACATGCTGCAAAAAGGACGACAGAAGTGGCCTGCGGGGCCGCCAACGCGTGCCGGCGGATGCGTCAGTCCACACGTGCTGACGTCGCTCTGGCCGTACCGGCACCCCTCAAACGCGCCACATTCCCTTATTCCAACCATCGTCGCCACAGCCGGTGCACCGTGGACTCATGTAGGTGGCTGTCCGCTGAGATTTGACGTATGGACCAACCTGCCCTTCTGAGTCCGATCCCCATACTCCTCGTGAAATCGTCTATCTGTTGGAACTGCCTCGGTTGGCGGCGGCCTGGCATTCTCTGCTACTACACGTCTCCTCTGAAACAAAAATAAAATTGCAAAATGATTTCCCTGGCAGACAGAGCGGCGCGACTATTGCCGATTCTGCGGGTTCCTTCCCTTATATCTCTCACTCAACGTAAGTGGGACAGCTGCGCATTTCGCATCATTTACATAACTCTGTGAGCTGCATCTACCCTGCAATTTGCATATTTTTCTGCCCTCTTCTTCTTGGTGCCTCATTTTTACTGTCACGTAGTGTATTTTGACACAAAATGTGAAAATGGTAGTAAGCGTTAATTTTAACGTTGATTTTCTCAGAATGATATTTTTATGCATTGCGCGAACGATTTTTTTGAAATGGCTGAATAGAATTGCCTCATGTAATTAAAATTTCAAACATGTATAAACAATATTTATGCATCAAATGACGATCTGTTATGCTTAATTTTAATGAATTTAATGTCTCAAAATATCAGAATTTTCAAATTTTTTCGAAATTTTTTTTTTAACATATATACTACTTCTATATAGTTCGGCATCTTGACAATATTTCTCTATGCTATAAAAATATTTATGTTAGTAGGCATATTCTGTAAGAAGTATTTAAAAGATAATAAGTTGAACTACGTGTGTCTTAAATAGTACTTTTGTAAGCTTATACATAATGGAAATATGAAATATTGAAATATAGTCACTTATTTTTTTTTTTATAAATTTTTCGTTTTATAAGGGGTACATGGCTATATGCCTCCTTGAAACAACGATTATGTTTCGACTTTCCTATAACCAAAATGATTTTTTTATCCCAGGATCTTGCTTTTACTCCAAGTAGTCCATGAAAAAATTTTACATCCGAGATCGCTATAAATAGGCTCCACTTTATTCCAAAGCTTTGTTACTGAGCAAGGTAAATGATTCCAAAAACCAGTTCTAATTGAAAATGCATTAATTTTACAAACAATAAGGAGGAGGGGTTATATTGCCGAATTTCGTTTTTCAATATGGACTCAGTGGGGAACTAATGTCATTTTTTTCACCAATCGAGGGGAGGGGGGGGGATGACCCCCTTTCTACGCAACTTATCCCGGACAATGTCGGGTATTTCTGCTAGTAAAATAAATAAATGATTTAAAAACGACCAGCTTTAATGGAAAATATAAAGACGACCAGCTTTAATTGAAAATATAAAGACGACCAGCTTTAATTGAAAATATATTAATTTTACAAATGATAAGGGGGAGAGTTACATTGCCGAATTTCTTTTTCAATATGGACCCAGTGGGGAACTAAATGTAATTTTTCCACCAATTCGAATGGGGTAATGACCCCCCTTCCAACGCAACTTATCCCTTGCAACGTCGAGTATTTCTGCTAGTAAAATAAATAAATAAATAAATGATATGAAGATGACCAGCTTTAATTAAAAATATATTAATTTTACAAACGATAAGGGGGAGCGTTACCTTGCTGAATTTCGTTTCTCAATAAAGACTCAGTGGGGGAATTGATGTAATTTTTCCACCAATTGGAGGGGGTAATGACCTCCCTTCCAACGCAACTTATCCCGGGCAATGTCGAGTATTTCTGTTGGTAAAATAAATAAATAAATAAATGACATAAAGTCGACCCGCCTTGTCCCTTTCCTTCTCGGTTATTACGTAACGCAGTTCGTTTATTTGCGAAATTCCGATTAAAAATAGAAATAAAAAAACATCCAGCCGATGATGAAACAAATGAAGAGACTCGCTCCTATTTTGTAGGACCAGGCTAATTCCTCATCGATCGCGATCGGATCGATTGAGGTCCACCGTCCATCATATTTTACGTTCAAGTGCACTCGCAGATCATTAGTATAAAAACCCAGATATAATTTAGAATTATCTATATAGATTTTGTGTGATTACTTACAGATGCACACGGCGTTATTCGTGATATGTGCCAATTCTAATAGTGTTCTAAATCAAATTGTTTTTCAAAATGTTTAATTTAACTTCCGTGCGAATATAAAAATGTATAATTACATCTATGGCTTGACAAAGCAATTTTTACTAGCAGATCTGTAAATACAACATTCTAGGCACCTGAAAACTAATTTATACAAAATCTGACGCGGGCAGCGTATGATTTTCCCTACATAATGCAATCACTTACTTCTTTTACAGAAAATTAATGGTGTACAACAGCATTTTTCAAAGTGCCATCCGCTGAACCTTTGGGGTTCCGTGACAGTTTTCAAGGGGTTCCGCAACGTGATAGTTTAGCTTAAATTAAAAATTAGACATGTAAAATCTAAATGAATAATTTGGACCACATACTGGATTGTTTTTCATTTTGGGGTTCCGCCTTAAAAGAAGATGTCTTCTGTAACGGAAAGACAGCAAACTATGCTTCGGTGCAGAATTGGCTGAACTATCGATACGATAAACCTCGTCGAATATTTTATTTTTCAAATTAGTTTAAAATTTATGAGCTTTTAAGGACAAAAATAGCCATTTCCCGCCATTTAGCCAAGTCTATTTATCCATCGCGGCTGCAACATACGATTTTTTCCGTGCTCGCGTTCCAGACGCAGATGGCTGCGAATGATGCCTTAGATTTTCTGTCTAGACATGAACTGTAATAAATTTTAACGATTGTCTAAATTCGTCAATTTAAAAGACCAATTTTCATTTTTTGGAATATAGAATTATTTCAATATTATAAGTGTGCTCTGAAATTTGACTTAAATCGAATGAAAACTCGTTGAGATAGCAATTAATTGTGCAAACTTTATTTCTGGGGTAAAGGAATATTTTTTTCTTTTTTCTGACTTGTATTTTCATTTATTATTGTTTATTTTAAGCAATCAAAAAATCTAACTTCTTAAATATTGGTTTGCTAACATGGCTTGAAAGATATAGCATAAAGGGTCATAGGGCTGGTGTACAGGAGTAACGAGCTTCAATTTTGAAGTGACGTCCTAGCAATACATTCATTTGAATGATGCAGTTTGTATGGGACGCTAGGTCTGGCGTCAAGTTGGCGTACAAGAGACACCTGCGTCTCTCTTTTCACGCTCCACTGACGCCAGCGTGACGCCAGATACAGCGTCCCGTATGAACTGCATCATTCAACTCAATGCATTGCTGGAACGCTGCGTCGCTCCGCAGGACGCGACTGCAAAGACGACGAACGTCGCTCGTGTGCACTGTGCTGAAACTCATGTCCGTTGTTTTGACGTACCACTTGACGCCAGACCTAGCGTCCAGTGTAAACTGCATATTTCAAAACGTGGCGTCACAGGACTCGACTGCAAGAGTGATGTACATTGTTGTGACCTATGTTGGTAGTGTGCACCGCCCGTAAGATATTTTTGTGTTGTTTTTTTGACGATCGGCGAACCGTGTGTGTGAATTGCAGCGCTCTTATTTAGTGTGTATCGAAGATTTATCTACATTAAGTAGCGGGCGCTTATTTAGGACCCGGGTAACGCCAGGAAATAATTTCTAGTAATAGATTAGAAAACTAAAAATAATGCTTCGAAACGTTTTAATATATATATTTTTTAAATCTGCTTAGTTTTGTATGAAATACATTTATATTTACTCCAGTAACGTTTGTCTAATGTCTAGACAAATAAGTAGAAACTGCAAAAACATCAGAACCTAGACTTAATTACAAATATGATAAAGAATTTATTAAAATGTAAAAGATAAATTTGTAAAACTGGGATAGATATTTAGACTATATAAGTCTGCTTGCAAGTTAATGAACATAAATTACTATATATTTAGGTAAATAAAGAAGCTTAACATTAGAAATCATAAAACTACAATTCATATATATATGTTGTAGTTTAATTTTAATTCATGCATAGTTTTGATATTATTATTTCAGATTAAATAAAACCCTGCTCGTGATTCACTTGAAACGCCTTTCAACATTAAAACAACTCAACTCAAACACCATCGACTTCTTTTTATCTGTACTCGGTTTAAGTATTTTCTTTTCGTTTTTCTTTTTCAGTCTACTTCATTTGTATTTGTTTTCATTCTGCTTTATTTTAAGCTGCTTTTACTTTTAAAGCAGCCGTCGCGAGTTAGAATTAAAGTATTTGTATTTTGTATTTTTATTTTGTAAATCTGCTTAACTTTCTCCATTTCACTTTTAAGGTTTTTGTCTGAAAATAAAGTTTTTCTTAGTTTAATATTTAAGAGAAGGGGTAGGAAATACCCCAAAACAATAGTAATATAAAAATATGTAATAAAAATTAAATATATATACTAATAAAAATAATACAAAGAAAAACAAAAAAATATGTAATTTAAATAAATTTTAGTAATATTTAAATGAAGTACCCAAAGTTATAATAATGATAATCGTCACAAAGAAATTGTTTCAAGTTTTATCTTACACAGCAGGGATCTATATAATAATAGCCTAACGTGCCTGTGTCTTTCCCGACCTCCCCCCCCCCCCCCCAGAAGACCCACGGTAACATAAAAGGTTGAATCTTTACAAAATTATAGCATCGAACACGGGACAGAAGCTAACGGAGCCGGATTTCCAATTTCTTCCCAGAGAAGTGAACAAAAGGGAGGAAAGTGGCTAAAAGCTTTTAGAAACCCTTCAGAAGCCCCCCGTAACCTACAACTCTAAAACATTGCATATTTATAGTATCGAGCACGGACAGAGTCTAACTGAGCCTATTTTCGATTAAAAGACTATTTTTGACTGAGCGCCTTACAGTGTTAAACAAACAAACAAAAAAGCTTAAATAAAGTTGTAGCTGAATTTTTTGAGAGGGTTAGACTCCCTTCTAGGCCCTTCAGAAGCCCTTCCCCCCCCCCCCCCCCCTGCGCCCGAAAATCCAGAGGACTGCATCTTTGCATACTTATAGTACCGTCAACGATACGGATCCTAATGGAGCTGGGGTTTCGATCCTACCTTCGAGGGGGCTGAAAAAATGGGGTATTTTCAAAAATTATTTCCAGACCTCTCATCCCAGAAGCCCCCCCCCCCCCAATAACCTGACTACATGTTTGCTCACTTACAGTGTACAGAACCTAACAGAATCGGATTTTTGATTCCCCCCTCCCCCTCCTCGGAAAAATCTGAGAAAATGTTTATTATTATTATTATTATTATTTTAAGTTTTACCAGGTCTTCCAGAAATCCCCGTCCCACCTCGACGACCTAGAAGACTGAATCTTTGCACACTTATAGTATCGTCCACAGAACAGAACCCAGCCGAGCCAGATTTCCGATCCACTCCCGAGGGTTGAGATAATGGGGATTTTTGAAAAGTCTTTTCAGACCCTCCAGAACCCCCCGGATGATCTATAAAACCGAATCTTTGCGCATTTATAGTATCGTCCATGGTACAGAACCTAACAGAGCTAGATTTTCTGTGAAAGAATAAAAAAATTATTAATAAAAGTTACAATATAATTTTTTTTAAATTGTTAATTTCCCTGTTAATGATAGGCTTAAATTCTAGTTAAAAGCATATAATTTCAAAGCATTTAGTGTGCAGTTCTATATTTCCTGCACATTTTGATCTTTAATATAAGAATAGCACTTATCTTTTCCTTCTTTGCTATACAAACAATATCTGACAGTATAGGATCGATCGTCCCCCTCAAATCAATAGATCTTTTCTCCTTCAGCTTTTACAGTATTAGGCATGGTATACAGCTCACAGGAAACATTCAAATTGGATTATGTGTCTATTCATGCGGAGTTTTGCTTACCCAATTATCTGTAACATTGATAAGCATACACTCTAAATTCGGAAGGAGTGAGAAAGTCACTTTTTGGGGGAGTGACAGGCCTAAAAACTGATATTCACTCTTTTAGAGTGATTTTTTTGGTCATTTCACTCGTAAAAAGGATGTATATTTCACCTGAAAAAAAGAGTGAAATATTTCACTCCTTTTTCAAGAGTCATTTGCAGTCGATCTTCATATCACTCCTTTACTGAGTGAAATATCTCACTCTTTAATAACAAGTGATTTTCATATCATTCTTTTTCCGAGCGAAAGCATTTCAAAAGTGGCAACAGGGCTGATATTTACATCGCACACTAGCAGCATTAGCGGTGCATCTGCTCGTTTTATACGAAACTCTCTATTACATAAGTTTAATTTATTAATTTTTTTCGTGTGTTTAATCATTATTAGAATAGCATAGTTTGCATTCTAATACTGATCGTTAATAATCTTCGATCGTTAATAATTCGATAAGGATACCGTTAATGTATCAGCCGCAACGTATGCTCTAGTTCTAACAGTTGTGATATCATTAATTTTTTCTTTTGGATTTAAAAATTTATATATATATAGTAAATGCATGTTTTTAGGATATTTAGAGCTGCTCTTGCTTAAATTTAAGTTTCAATAGCTGTTTTCTTATGAATATTTAATGTTTCAAAACTGTTGCTTATATATGTTCAATTTCTAGCAGGTCCGATTTAAAATGTTTTTTTTTATTTAAGAGGTGCGCCAAAGATTAATCTTCGAATTAATGATATTTTGAGAGTATTTTCTATCTTCTCAAAAATATTAGAACTTCTTATTTGAGTAGTCGGCATCGAAACGTGTTCAAATTTTCAAAAAATGAATGCTGCTTAGTTACGAATTACAAAGCAATTTTATATATATTTTGAAACAATTTCTATGGTCTGTAAAATTTTCGTGTTCTTGGACCCTTGAAAATACAGTTTTCCAATCACTATCCTTCAATAAAAGTTGCACTGAACAGAAAATATTTTACAAACATAGCAGTAAATTTCTATTCTTCATCCATTGTAAACCAATCATTCTTTGCCAATTTTTTCAACTTTTTCTTTCATGTGAATGAGGAGATATTATGTTTACTTCTTCTATTTTCGTTTTATTTATGTATTGTTTCCCTGAGAACTTAACAATTTCGGTACTTCATTATTATAGCGGCGCCTGAGGATGAATCGTCAAGGTAGGTTGTTGTTGTTGAGACACAGACCATTTGACCTACCAGAAAGCTGAAAGGCAATTGCGCCACGCTAGGTTGAAGACCCAGGCAGTCCGACTCGTCCGAAGACTCGAGCAGCTATTTGGGCGGCCGGACGCCACGCTAGATTATAAAATCTCTCCAAAAGTTTGCAGTCCTAAAGAAGCAGCACTTGTTTATATTGTCATATTGCTTTTTCGTTAACGTTCCCGATTTCGTATTGGTTTTTTTAAATTGCTTGCTTTTTTTAAAAATGTTAACAATCTTTAATTTACCAAACAATGAGATGGATTCCATATTATTATTTCAAGAATAGTGTCTTTTACCTGACAAACGAGTATGTGGAAATGGCCAAGACATGAACAACTTAATATGTGTTGAGACCCAGACCATCCGACCTACCAGAAAGGTGCAAGGTAACTATTTGGACGGCCAGGAAGTGCCTCTCAATTTAGACCGGAACCCAGTGGGGGAGGCATCCACAGGGACCGAACCCTCCTTCCCCTACCACCAATCTCTCGGAAGAACTTATGGACCCACATGTTTAACGTGATCGTACTCCGCGTGAACACGGTAGCAGTTTTGGCAGTGGTGGGAATCGAATCCGGGTCTACTGAGTGCAATTCCCTCACGCTAACCACTGAGCTACCGTGCCCAACTTAATATGTGTGAAAATGCAACAATTGATTGGAACAATTACATGAGAGAAGTGTGTTCCCTACATCTAATGCAAAGATTTAATGGGCGAACCCTCCTTCCCCTACCACCAATCTCTCGGAAGAACTTATGGACCCACATGTTTAACGTGATCGTACTCCGCGTGAACACGGTAGCAGTTTTGGCAGTGGTGGGAATCGAACCCGGGTCTACTGAGTGCAATTCCCTCACGCTAACCACTGAGCTACCGTGCCCAACTTAATATGTGTGAAAATGCAACAATTGATTGGAACAATTACATGAGAGAAGTGTGTTCCCTACATCTAATGCAAAGATTTAATGGGCGAATAGGTGGTGCCAATAAAATTGTTGAGATCGATGAAAGTTTGTTCATCCGGCATAAAAACCACAGCGGTATGGTACTCCAACGATGGATTTTCGGAGGAATATGCCTGGAAAATGACGAGTGCTTTCTCATTCAAGTCGCGAATAGAGATGCTAGTACACTCATGGAAAAAATTATTGAACACGTACAAGATGAATCAACGATCTGTTCTGACTGTTTGAAGGGATACAAAGCGGCAGAACTTGCAAATTACAGTCACTTTACTGTGAATCATAAATACAATTTCGTTGATCCAACAACGGGTGTTCACACACAAAATGTAGAAAGAATGTGGGGTTCTGTCAAGTGGTGTAATAAAAAGTATCAAGGTATGACTCAGGATCACCTCGAATCGTATTTTGCAGAATTTATGTAGAGAAAATATATAGGGGAAAATTGTCTTTCTTATTTCAACGTCCCTTTAGTGGGGAGGAGTCAATTTCAAAACACGGAGAAACACACCAACTTGGCGCACTTTTGTACTTCGAAAAAAACCGAATGGGGGGGGGGGGGGGAAGCTATTCTTGCGATCTGCCTTTATTTTTATTTCTCTATTACACGTTCGCTCTACAGACCTTGGCGAAATCATAATTGCGGGGACCTCTATAAATAAGGAAGTACCACAATTTCTAATTAATGATTTTTTCCAACGTCCATATCAAATGTTTCTTCAATCTAGGATTCAAATTTCCATACAAAATTATCTGTTTATTTTTACTGGCCTGTGATCCAAGCTTTTGGCCACCTCTGTGCGACAAAAATGGTAAATTTTCTGAAGTGGAATCTGAAAGCTAAGAAACGGAATCATCTGATGAATTTGACTGATGAACCAGCATTGAAGCTAGTGAAGGCTTTGGTAGAAAGGAAATTGGATTATATGGATGTTGTGACAAATCCATGTGTCTCTGTGAAGAAACTAAAATGCAAGCTTTGTTGCAGTTAACCTGAACTGGAAAAAGCATATGCCAAAGGGAGGGTAATAACAGTATTAATTACTTTGATGGAGCTTCATCAATTAAAAAATGCAATACTGGAAACCATTCCAAATACAAATGACATATAAAAGTAATGGGAAAATATAATGCAGTGCATGCGAGAACAACTTCAGTCAAACAAACCATTGTGGTTGTGGTTTCATTGAGGAACCGAAATGAAATGTAGAAATGTAAAGTTGTAAAGTTTTTCGACATAAGCCACTTTCTTGCAAAAAAAGAACTTCAATTAGCTTTTTACCTGCTCAAATAGAGTTGAAAAAGAGGTATAGCATTGCTTTGAGAGAAACTTAACGTTAACCACAGAGCTAGCAAAACATTTACGATGTTTATTGCTAAGTCTTTAAAGAATGATTCATCTTAAATGTGCTCTACATCAGATTTTTGGGAGCACAGATCAATCCCGGAAAGAAAAAAAATAATGTATCTGAAGTATATTAAAAAACCATAATCCCCCTAAGAATAAGTACAGATGGTCCTTCACTTTCAGATTTTAAGGCTGATTGAGCAGTTAAAAAATGATGTTTTGCAAGTGATCCCAGACCTTACTTTTAGCTATAAAAGTAAAATGCAATTCTATCTATGCATTAATAAATTTGATGATGATAAAAGAATAAATGTATGTAACTACATCTACAATATATTTAAATGCTTCTTTTTATCTGTGTTTTGTATTTAAATTTGTAGAGAGTTTCCAAAGTAAGTGGTTTTCTTTTCATTATATTCATTCAATTTTCTTTAACGTTTGGTGAAAAATTTACAACAAATTTAGAAATCAATTTTGATGGTTAAGATTACAGTGAGCTTAATATACTCCAGCTTATAAAAGGTCACAACAGTATATGATGCCAGTTTTAAAATCTTATTTCTAGCTCTGATCCAAGCCAAATTAATTCATATTAATTTAATAAAAGCTGGTATTTATTGAATTGTTTTGAATAAAAACAATTTTACAAATATATATAAATGAAGAGTTTTGTTGCTATGATGTAAATAAAGCTTAAAATTCCCACTCGCCGCATGACGATTAAACTTGAAAACCTGGCAATTAACGAAATCCTGACTGCCGGCCAAATTTTATGATCGCCTAAAATGATTCTCCTTAAACAATCCCTTCTGTGGAGTGAGGAAATCTGGCAACAATTGCTATGTTATTGCGATCGTAATTTATTACATTTACAGCCAAGAATGAGTGTAATCCACATTCCTATCCGCTCCCTCCCTGTAATCACCTGGTAATCACCGATGTGTTTTGAAACATGTCCAGGAGTAGCGTCTTTGCCTCGCTCTATCCATTGACCTGCTATAGAGTGCCTGCTATACAATAAGGTTTCATCATTTTTACATCTATGTTAAATTTTAAACGGTTCTTGAAAGCGGAAACGGAAACAAAATCACTCGCTAAAATAAAAATGGTGCGTGAAACTCGCCCCGCTATTTTTGGCTTCTACTTCTTCGACCCAGACTTTCCGACTTATCAGAAAAGTATAAAGTATCTGTTTGAACGGCCGGGAAGTACCACCCAATTTAGACTGGAACTCAGTAGGGGGTGGCATCCACAGGTACAGTACCCCCCATCCCCTACCACAAACCTCTCGGAAGGACTTACGGACCCACATGTTTAATGTGATCGTACTCTGCATGAACACGGTGGCAGTTTCGGCAGTTGCGGGACTCGAACCCGGGCCGTCCGAGTGCAATTCCTGCACGTTAACCACTGGGCTGCCATGCCTCATGTTATTTACAGCTTGTAAATCTGTTTATTAGTAAAATATTCATTATAACATATTTTACATCATGAAAATTAAAGTTTCGATAATACGCTGCGGTCCGGGACCGGCACGAGCGAACCTATATTTGGGCGCCCAGTGCTAATAATGGGCATCAATCTTGGGGTTGGGGGAATGCTTTAAACTAGATCGTGAGAACTTCACATTTTTTAAAGTCTTAGTGCACGGCAGTTTTTCATTCAGAGAAATTTCAGAAATCCTTTAATTTAATGGATTGTACCTTGTTTTAGTTGTCTGTCATCGACGATGTAAAACACTAAAAATGAATGGATTCCTAAAATGTTAAGAACTTAGTTGTGTTTTCAGAAGTGCTAACTGGTAACAATTATTATCAATTCAAGGTTAAATCAGTTCTATTTTCAACTTTCCCATGGCCAAGGATAGTTAACGCCAGACATATAATAATACCTTGCACCTGAACAAAGTACTCGCCAGCTCAAGACACGGGGTGAAGGACTGGTTGGTCGATTTATGTCTACTGTATAATAAATCTATAAATAAATAAGTGTAATATAACTGTAATTTTCTAACTTATAACATATTTAAACACAATTTAGCATAATTTTAAGTAAGTTGAAAAATATCTCACATTTTATAGCAGTGAACTAGCCATTAAACTTCATGAATCTACCGGCCAATAGCTACTAACTAAAAATGGGAATTTTAAACTTTACATGTAAAATTCTAGTATTTACATCCTACTGAAGCAGTCTTAAGTCTTGTTTGATTGGCAAGCATTATTCTCTATTTTCTTTATAATTTAGTGCCTGTCATCTTTTGTACACTAGGGTAAATTTAATATAGACCTACCTACAAAATAAAGTTGATTTTGAAGCAGGGCCATAGCCAGAAACAAAATTCAAAAAGAGTTATAAATGACTATAGTAATAAATACTATAGCCTTCCAAACAGTTATTTTACATCTTTGGGTGGGTCAGATGGTCTTGGTTGAAAAAACAAAACTATTCGCTAAATAGAGCTAAGGTGAGGTTTCGCTACATAGTGCAAAATTAAAAAAAAACAACAGTCCAGTTCCAGAATAGCTGGAGTACATTAAAATAGGGCAACCAATGGAATGCAATTGACCATCACGAGATCAAACAGAATTGAACGATTTAGAGGAACAGAACATCAAGGTGACAATGGAGCATCAATTATAGGCATATAAATTTGTGAGAACATGGATGTGGAATAGTATGGAACCAAAATTATGATGAGAGAGTATAATGGACCATGGGAATAATCTAATTTTAAAAACAAGGCAATATAATGCAATGAAACTAGTGAAGCGGAACATAACGGACCCGTTGAGAGACCAAGGAGAAAAAGCATGGTGGAATACAACTGTACAAAATTGTTTAAGCAGGAAGGAAGGAGTAACAGAATAAGAGAACAAGCAGATTAAGTCATACAGGGAGCAGAACAAAACAGACTATACAATCTAGTCTAGGAAATAGAACAGACTAAAATCCTGTAATGAAGATGAAATAGTTCAAAAATCTTATGAGACAGAACAGTAGCTTCATAGTGGAGAGAAAAAGAAGTGCCATAATGAAACATAATATTCAATGAACTTTTTATGGAACATAGAACAGGGTGAGTTACTGGTCACAACTTATGCAAGGGCATATCTTCCAACCAATATTTATAAACAATTTTATTAAACACTAATCTACATTAAAACAATACTAATTTAAATTTATATTGAACCATAAATAACATCGTTTAGTGTTTTTGCTCCTTATGCAAAGGCAAGAACCCACTCAACAGTGAAGGAAAATTTTCTGTTGTCTGTATCAAGATTTTCCCTACTTTGATGCAGACTACGTGAGTCCCCATTAATATACAGAGATTTGAATATGGTAGTAGAAAAAAAAAATGCTGCATAACATGGTAAATATGATACACATTAAGTGTCTCTTGGTGAATTGTCAGTCATAACAGAAGTGTATAAAGAACATTGTATCCTCCTGTAAAACATTTAATGAATTCGAAGTCAAACCTATCATTAATTTTCATTTCTTCTGTTTGACAAAGACATTAATGCTGTCATGTTTGCCGTAAAGGAATTTGCTTTAAAACCGTAATTAGTTTGTTTTTTGCATTAGTTGATTTTGCGATAATTTTTTTATAATTATCAAATAGCTAATAATTTGAACAAAATCCTTACAGGTATACTATTTTTGCTTTTCACAATGATAAAAATAAGATAAAATGATTGTCTAATGAAGGAATTTAGTCAACTTTTAATAAATTATATATATATATATATATACAGTTTTAAGACTGTTTTCTGTAAATGATTATTTCAAGAGTTGTTTAGGTTTTCTTCTTTTATTTACATATTGTGGCTCTGAAACTATAAATGTTTGGTCCTCAGTTTCCAGAGATTTACCTGTATATTGTGTTACTGTTTTGAAAAACCATAAACATATGAATACCTGTATAGATTAGCCTTATAAGATTTTCTATCTGGTATATTAAAAAAAATTGTATAATTGTAGTGGGAGGAAGATATACAATTGGGATACATTCACATATTGATACTCTATAATACTACCTGTTTGAATACGTTTGGTAAGGATATTTTTAGGCATACACAGATTTAGAATTTTTTTGTTCGGGCGTGATAAAATACTTTAGCACACCCGAACAAAATGTTTTGCAATGTATAATGTCAATATACAATTGAAAACAATACCACATTTTTGCATTTTATTTGCTATGTCAATATACAATTGAAAAATCACTGGGGTGGTTTTGAAACTTTTTTGTGGGGAAGGGTACAATCAAGCCTTTCCCACCTACCTAGCTCTGCATTATGCTTTAAGGATAAAAAGAAAAAATTGTATTTTTGTTTCTAATATTACTTGCTGGTTATTTTAGTCTACATGTGGAATTGCGTGTATCTAATAAAACTCTTTAAAACTAACAGATGAAGCTGTTTCATTCAGTGGTGGCTTGTGACTTCAGGAATGGCTTAAGCAGATTTCAGCGGCAGGATTCCCCCTCTTCCTCGACAACATACATCATCAAAACACGTTACGCTACTGGCACAAATGTTGTTAAATTATCTAAAAATAGCCAAACGAGTTTGAAAAATTTGCCAAATAATAATAATAATAACCCATTCAGCCGATAACATTGAAGCAATGCTTATCCTGTGTCACCTGCTTCACCTCACAAGCCGCCACTGGTTTCATTTGCTTTTTATTAGCTGTATATATATATATATATAATCAGATAATGAATTTTATTTTAATAAAGAGTCTCAGTTGGATGCAAATTTAAGCAGATATTTTCAAATAATTGACTATTAATAGTATGTATAAACAAATTGGGTTTATGGAATAAAAAAAATTAAATTTGTATGAAGTTTTGTCATTGCACATTGAATTTTACAAGAAAGATTTAGCCCTACTTTAAATCTTTGAGCTTGTTATGTGTTAAGATAATCACCTGATGAAATGTGTATTCAATTTAATTTAAAAATTTGTGCAATCTATCGTTAAAAGTCATATGCATTAATGTCTAATTGTTAAATTAAATTGCTTTATGAATACCAATAAAAATAATCTTGATAGCTGCAATGTTAGAAATCAGCAAAAATTTTTTATTTTCATTCAAAAAGAACCAAGAATTGAAAATATTTTTTAATGAGGAGACAGTATTAAAATGTACTTTAAAGTACAATTATTAATTTTTAATAATTTTAATGTAAATGTACTCATTTAATGGAAAATGGATCTAATTAAGTAGATATATTAAATAAAAGTGCCTGCGAAATGATTCTAAAATTTTAATCATTGAAATTGTAAAACTTCACTTTTATGCTTGCTTAAAGCCTAATCTCTGCATTTTGGTAATGCAAACCCTAGAATTTAAAATACATAGAGCACAGATAAAATCTATTGATTTTAACTCAACTAAAATATATTTGAATGCTCATTTTAAACTAAAAACAGGATTACCTCTACTGGGGTGACACTATTTAGGAGTGCATATTTATTAGCTCCTAGAAGAGTGATTATTCACTCCTAAATAGAGTCTATTAATCACTCCAAAAACACTAATTCTTCACTCTTTCCAATGGGTGAAAAAACCACTTTTGCTAAGAGTGCATATATCCACTCCAAGGTGGAGTCAATAAATCACTCATTTAGAGTGGGTATTCACTCTTTCCCTTGAGTACAAAATTCACTTTTTTAGAGTAAAAACTCACTCTTCAGAGGTTGACTCAATTTCAAGTCTTTCTTAGAGTGACTATTCACTCTTTTTGAGTGAATTATCACTCTTTCAAATTTAGAGTGTAGTTTTTTCTTTACCGTAATGCGCAGTATATGCACAGGCACATGAAAGGTATTGTAATGCAAAGAATTTTAAGTCACATTGGATTTCTGCAGGGTACAGTGTAAAACATTTTCTTGAGATTTCTTTACTGACTAGGGGGCTCCCCTACTTGCTCGCTTCGCTTGGTTAACCCCCGTAACTCGTTTCCCGAGTCGGGAGGCTTTGCCTCCTACTCGCTGAAGCTCTCAGAGCTCGCTTCGCGAACTATTTCAAGCCAAACTAAAGTTTAAATCGGTAAACGGTTTCTTCCTCCATATTTCCCTATTACAGAAGGTCGTTCGCACTTTATGGAAACTATTTTGTATTTATGTTTCTCGTTAGCATTTGAGATAAAGATTTGGCATTTTCAATATAATAATTTTTTTATTTTAATTAGCTTTATATTAGTTTTATTTTAATTGGAATGTAGAATAAAAGATTTATTTTGGAAATGGCTCCTGAAATTGATAGATGACTCGAGGGTTACGTAAATGCGCTTTCCGAGGAAAAATATCCATATCAACAAATTGTAAAGAGGTGCAAAAATCTAGGTTATTGCATTTCAAAGAAAGGTATTTTTAATTTTTAAATTTGAAAGGGAAAAAGCGTTTAGCTGAAAGTAAAAATGAAAAAATGGCCGCAAAATCGCATCCTAAGACTGTTCGAACGCGGGTAAATATCAAGAAAGTGAAGTCTCTGATCCTAAAAGAAAACCCACCGACTCAAAGACCCATTGCACCGAAACTGGGAATGTCTTCTCGCACTGTAAGTAAAATCATTCATAAAGATTTGAAGTTAAGAAAGATGTTTAAATCTAAAGTTCATCTGCTTTTGCCAAAGCATATTGCGGAAAGAAATGCAAATTGTAGAAAATTATACAAAATACACTTAGCTGCTGATAAATGGAAATTTGTGGTAACACTCGATGAGGCATGGGTGCATTTAGTGACTGTAATAAAAAAAGAGTAATTATCTATTGCTCAACTGACGAAAATGACAGTACCAAATGGCTTCGTCAATGTACAGAAAAGTTCCCAAAGGGATTCATGACAGTTGCAGGATTTTGTTATAACGGTAAATTAAAACTCAAAAAGGTCTCAAGTAAAGCTAAAATAAATTCACTTTACTATCAGCAGAATATTTTAGAACCAATTTTTGAAGAAGAAATTCCAGCCTTATATGAAAAGGACATCAATAAAGTTGAGCTTCATATGAACAAAGCCTCTAGTCACACGTCTAGGTCAACTGCCGTATAGTTAGCAAAGAAAGAATCAGAAACAGGAATAAAATGAATCCCATTTAATGAAATACCTGTAAAATCACCTGACGCTTCCCCAATGGACTATTGCGCTTTCGGTTTGTTAAAACGAGCCTTAGGAAAATGGCATCCAAGGAACGGACTTTGAAAAACGACGCTATAAGACTGGGATAAAATTGACATGACGGTGCTAACAAAAAGTTTATTTTCATTGAAAATTCGAGCTAGAGCTATAGTCAAGAATCAAGGCTATCAGATAGAAGCAAATCGCGCAAAGAAATACGCCCCTTATGCATAAAAATTAATTATCAAAATCGTTTCCATAAAGTGCAAACGACCTTCTGTATTTCTCTTTAAATGTACCAAATTTCATATTCTTGCATGCTATAGGTTTTACGTTACGAGATAAATCAACGGACGAGCCGATACGAAAGAAATTTTTTTACTTCGGAAGTGCATAAAAAGTAAAATATCGTTTAAAATACATTAAAATTAAAAAAAGGGCTCCGTCCTGCAAAAAATCAACTATGTAAGTACCTGCATGCAAGAATTCGTGGTCTTGCTATTGTTAGTCTATCCAGGGCGCAAATTCGCAGTTCAAATATTTTGCCTTTGAATTTGTCATTAAGTATTTCTTAAACTATAATATATATCGAAAAACGGTTTATTTAAGCGCGTTCCCCAAACCTTTCTCTACAAGTGTACCAAATTATGTATTTTTGTATGCTAGTTTTGAGGATACGAAACAGAGAAACTGGAGGAACGAGAAATTTGTCAAACAGCGGCTGCGTCAGCTACTTTTTTTTAATATAAAGAGATACGGAAAAGTCAGGGTTTTTTTACGACTTTTCATTTATTATTTTCATTTTTTATTCTCAAATTGACGAATTTAAATAGGTGGCTGGCAGGGACATATTTAAGGGAAGAGATCGGAAACTTCACCGCTCCCCTCCCCCTCCGCTCGAATAAAAACATTCATTTCAGGGAAATAAAACAAGAAAGATCAATCATGCTTAAAGCATTGATTATGAAACACTTTCCAACTTCAATGCAATTTTATTTAAAAAAGTCGAAAATGCAATACATTCCTCGGTAATATTTTAAAACTTATCACGATACTACATTGATTTATTATATTTGAAAACTTAAACCTTCATTGAAAAAAATGAACTTCATTCCAATGACGGCATTGAAATATAAATTGCCTGCTTTAAATATCTCTAAAATGCAATACATTCCACGGTAATATTTTTAACACTATCATAATAATACGATAATTTATTATATTTGAAAACTTCAACGAAAACAACTGAAATTAATTCAAATGACGTCATAGAAAAAATAACACGCCTGGATCTCTCTATAAAAACAGGATTTCATTCATAACTTTCTCCCATTCATTTCATTCATCAAAATACTACAATAATTTATTTTATTTCCAACTTCAATGCAATTTTAATGCAATCATTTCCAACTTCAATGCAATTTTATTTAAACATGTCTAAAATGCAATACAGTCCTCGATAATATTTTAAAACTTATCACAGTACTACATTAATTTATTATATTTGAAACCTTAAACCTTCATCGAAAAAAATTAACTTCATTCAAATGACGGCATTAAAGTATAAATTGCCTGGTTTAAATATCCCTCAAATGTGATACATTCCTCGGTAATAATTTTAGAATTATCATAATACTACGATAATTTATTATATTTGAAAACTTCATCGAAAACAACTGAAATTAATTCAAATGACGTCATAGAAAAAATAACACGCCTGGCTCTCTCTATAAAAGCAACATTTCATTCATAAATAATTCCCCCATTCATGTCATTCATCACAATACTATAATAATTTATTTTATTTAAAAATTAAGACCATGGAGCCACAAGTAATTAAACTCAATGCTTAAAACTTCATCGAAAAAAATCGTCCTTCTCTTTCTAAAATCAATAAATATTTCATTCATATCAGCTAAGCAGACTCCATGGACTAAATTATTTTGTGTTAAAGAATTACAGCGATTCTAATACAACTCATTCTATATATTTTGCTGTTTACATTTTACATAGGTGAAAAATAGGCTTAATAGTAGAAATAATCATATTTGGATGAGCATTTAAACTGAAATATATTGTCATTGCGTTGTTTTAGTATGTAGATGCACAGAATTTAGGCAAAAATAAAGTAGTTTTAAGACGGATACAACACTCAATATGAATTAAAAAGAACTTTAAAAATCACGATTTTGACACAAGATGGATGCCATATATCATTTTGAAGTGGGTCATGTGATCGTTTCATATCATGGACACGTGATCGCTTCATATAAGAGGTGTTATTATTATTTTAACTTTTATTTAAAAAACTACTGAATATATTTCGCTGAATTTTTTTTTATATATTTTATGGAACAATTTGAATATTGCCTAAAATTTTCGAAGCAATTTGGGAATTTTAAATCCGCTTAAAAAATGCTTGAAAAATTAGGTCCCATACGGCTCAATGTATTCCATTTTTTCAACCCGGGTTCAATCCAAAACTAATTGTGTGATATTACTCATTTATATTCCCATAGGTCCTATAGACCGTCTGAACAACATACTAAAATTTCATTTTGATTAAGTCATTTTTACGGCAGTTATCGTGCTAACGGACAGACAGACAGAATGAACAAAGTCATAAACACTTTTCAACTTTGTTGTAAAGTGCTAATAAGAGGGCATTGTAAATCGATATTTGTAGCTCATTTTAGGTGAATGTACTCCTAATATCCTTTAAACTTCCTCAAAATGTCTATTGAATTGCCTTATATCTGAGCACCAAATAAAAAAAATAAATCTAAACGCGAGTTCGGTGTTATTACTTTCCCTATATGATAGTATAATGTATAAGGAAAGTATTGTGACGGATTTGAAGTCGAGTTTTCGACAAAAAACACGTTTCAAGTTCACCACACGTTCATCCCTGAAATCAAATCGATCATTTTTGAAGTTCTGTGTGTGTGTCCGTGAGTCTTGTGGAGACGATATTTCAAGAACGAATGGAGCGTTTCAAATGGAATTCGGTACAAAAATTACAATTAGTGAATACTGAAAGCCTATTGATTTTAAATGCAATCAAATGTAAGACCCCGAATTTTCGAATGAAATTTTAAAAAAAGTAATCAAAAATCAGAACCTTCAATAATGTTATGTACATAATAATTTTTTATGCAATTTTTCATTAGAAAACTATTAGAGATATTGCACATTTTTCAAGTAAACTTATGGGGAAAAAATCACATGAAAAAAAGAAAGTATTATGAAAAGTGCACTTTTCATAGTAATATCATGCGATAAATTTATTAACACCATTCTCATGGATCTAGTTTGTTCCATTCACGAGAGTACAAATACGAAACTATTACACTTTGTTTATAGTTTTTACACTCACGGACAATGTTCTGGTAGGTCGGACGGTCTGGGTTTCAACAACATCAACAACAACAACTCACGGACAATGAAAGTTGCGCACCAAGGAGAAAATATGGTACAACCGCGAAATGATGTAAATAGCTAGAGGGCGGGCTGGTATGCAAATGATCCCAGTCTGGTGTGATTGTGCCTGACCGTACACCCGTGAGTGGCGCTGCAAGCATAAGCCCCCAACAATGCGAGAAGCTTCGGCCGACGCAAGCCCGAGTACGGAGTGAAAAGAATAGTGGGTAGACGCCAGAAACGTCGATATATGCAACTGACGGACTTCGAGAGAGGCCTGATCATCGGGCTGAAAACCGCAGGGTTGTCAGCGCGCCGGATAGCCCGTCACGTGAATCGTTCGGTCTATATAATCTGGGAGCACTGGTCACGGGACGCCACCCAGACACGGAGGACCGGCTTCGGACGGACTAGGCATACCACGAGTAGAGAGGATCGAATGATCGTGCGGCAGGCACGTATAGAGCTCACGACGGCCTGATCCGCGATACGCAGGCACACGTAGCGGCCCACGTGTGCCCACGAACCATATCTAGACGCCTGAAGGAAGGGAATATGAGATCCCAGCGTCCCTTCGGTGGCTCTGGTTGCAGTGGTGCCGGACCAGAGAAACGTGGAACGCCATAGATTGGCGATGTGTGGTGTTTAGCGATGAGTGCCTTGATGTGCGATGAGTGTGGTGTTTAGCGATGGGGACCGATGATCAGAGTGTCCGGGTGTGGAGATCCCCTGCAGAACGCCACAATCCCAACCTCGTTATTGAGCGCCACACCAGCTCCACTGCAGGCATCATGCGCTGGGGAGCCATAGCCTACGACAGCCGATCCGCTCTAGTAGTGGTACCTGGAACATTGACGGGCCAGCGGTACGTGGATGAGATTCTACGGTTCCATGTTCTCCCATTTGTTGCTGGGATTTCAGGTAAACAATTCCAGCAGGATAATGCCCGGCCGCACATGGCTCCGGTCACCCAGGCCTGCCTGAGTCATGTCCAGACACTTCCATGGCTTGCCTGCTCCCCAAACCTGTCCCCTATCGAGCACGTGTGGGACCAGTTGAAACGCCAGCTGCCTCGTTGCCGCAATCTTCGGGATTTGGAACGTAACGTCCAACACGTGTGGACTCGTCTGCCGCAAGACAACATCAGGCGTCTGTTCGACACCATGCCGGATCGTATTGCTGCTTGTATCGCAGCACGAGGCGGTGCGGCGCGCTTCTGAGGATGACTGGACTGTGTACCACAGCTCCCATTGTACGTGTTCTGCTGCGCTGTTTTTGTGATCATGTATATCATTCATTCATCTGTATATTTCCATCAATAAAATTTCAGGTCCATCCTATGTTTCCTTTTTGGTGTGCAACTTTCATTGTTCGTGAGTGTATTTTGAAGCCAACAGTCATTTATCTCTCTATATTAAAAAAATTTCTCGTTACACGGGATTCTTTGCTTCATACCGCAAAAACTATTACATACAAAAATATGAAATTTGAAACACTTGTAGAAAAAGCTTTGGGGAATACGCTGAAATAAACCGTTTTTTAACACTTTACAGCAAAGTTGAAAAGTGTTTATGACTTTGTTCATTCTGTCTGTCTGTCTGTCTGTCTGTCTGTCTGTCTGTCCGTTAGCACGATAACTGCCGTAAAAATGAGTTTATCAAAATGAAATTTTAGTATGTTGTTCAGACGGTCTGTAGGACCTATGGGAATATAAATAAATAATATCACCCAATTAGTTTTTTATTGAACCCGGGTTGAAAAAATGAAATACATTGAACCCTATGGGACCTAATTTTTCAAACATTTTTTAAGTAAATTTAAAATTCACGAATTGCTTCGAAATTTTTAGGAAATATTCACATTATCCCATAGAATATATAAAAAAAAATTCAGTAAAATATGTTAAGTAGTTTTTTAATTAAAAAAATTATTTAATATAGGGAAAAAAACAAATTCAATTAAATTCTGACTTTGGGATATCTTCCAGAAAGAAAAGAGAGAGATATTATATAATAAATATCTCTCCATTTGTTTAAACGTTTTGCATATGGGAGTGGCTTCATATTTTAAAATAAATTTGGTAGATAACAATTTTTCATTTTTTTAAAATTTTATATAACTCTTCATGATAAATTTAATTGATGGCATTTTAAATGCACTTTCCTACGTCCTAGAGAGTTAAAATTTGGTACACAGCTTAAATTTGTTGAACATTTTATTCGACAAAAATTTGATGGATCTTTAAATATAGATCATACATTTTTTTCGAAATGGCTTGAAAATAATCCCCGTTCACTTCTATAAATCATTGGTGTAATATTGTTAAAAATTCTGATGTGGACAGCACATGTCTTTCTCTGCAGACTCATATTCGTTCTCTTTATTTATTCAATGATAATTTGAGTTTATCTGCACAACATAAGTATTTTAAATGACATTGAATTTACACGTTAAACTTATATTTGGTTCTCATTTGATAGCTAGACTTATTGTCAAAGGTGGCGTAGCGAAAACGCGAAAAAACTAGAATATCTCAAGAACGGCTAGTCCTAGAGTAATGGGGTTAGTCTTATTCTTTTTGTTGTCAAAAATCACATATAAAATAGGAATTTAATTGGTATAATTGAGCACACGTAGTCTTTTATTTTTATATATAACGATTTTTGCTGGCCATTTCGCAAAAATAGCCCGTTCCTTTTTCCCGAATCGTAGTAGAATAACCTACAAATGATTTATATACAAAATTTTGTTAAATTTGGTATATAAATCACTTGTAGGTTATTGAAATATTATACTCCAAATTTTGTTAAATTTGGTTCATTAGTTTTTAGCTAGAGTGGATAAAGGCAATTTCTGCGGCCATTTCGCAAAGAAGGCAGATTCTTTTATTACGAATCGTACTATAATCTAATGAACATCAGGATTTCCCACAAAAAGCATACCTACCAAATTGTATGAAATTCGGTCCATTAGTTTTTCAATTAGAGTGGATGTAATATCCACACAGACACACAGAAACATACACAGATACACCCTTACACACACAGACGTCTTCCTAAAAGTAGTTTTTTCGTGTTCTAGAAGTCCCAAAACGTGTAGATACTTTGAAAATTCGAGTTCCGATCTTCGGCACGATTCCAATACTTTGAGTACATACACATATATATTATCTGTGTATTATCTGTGTATCTAAATTCCGTGCCTATGCAATTACAATAGTTGTGATTTTAAATGATCCCTAAACTTTTATTATTTCTTCAAGGAAGCCTAATTTTAACATATGCAGAATGCAAATATCTCAAGCGATTGTAAGATGAATTACATAAGAATTGCTGAATTTTTTTCACACAAAATTATTTAGCTCTGGAGTCTGGAATACAAGTTATATGAATGAAATATTCATTGATTTTGCATAAAGAATCAGATGATTTATATTTCGATACAGTTTTAAATATTTAAGTATAATAAATTACTGTAGTACTGTGATAATGTAAAATATATTACCACTGAATGAATCACATTTTAGAAATTTTTAAATGAAATTACATTTCAGTTGGAAAGTGTTTCATAATCAATGCTTATGCATGATTGATCTTTCTTGTTTATATATATTGTAGTTTAAGAAATATTTAATGTCAAATTTAAAGACAAAATATTTGAGCTATGAGTTCGCGTCCTGGATAGACTAACAATAGCAAGACCACGAATTTTTGCAGGTAGGTACCTACATGAGTGAAGTTTTGCAGGATGGAGCCCGTTTTTAACACTTTACAACAAAGTTGAAAAGTGTTTATGACTTTGTTCATTCTGTCTGTCTGTCTGTCCGTTAGCACGATAACTGCCGTAAAAATGACTTTATCAAAATGAAATTTTAGTATGTTTTTCAGACGGTCTGTGGGACCTATGGGAATATAGATAAATAATATCACCCAATTAGTTTTTTATTGAGTCCGGGTTGAAAAAATGAAATACATTGAATCCTATGGGACCTAATTTTTCAAACATTTTTTAAGTAAACTTAAAATTCACTAACTGCTTCGAAATTTTTAGGAAATATTTACATTATTCCATAGAATATATAAAAAAAAATTCAGTAAAATATGTTAAGTAGTTTTTTAATTAAAAATTATTTAATATAGGGAAAAAAACAAATTCAATTAAATTCTGACTTTGGGATATCCTCCAGAAAGAAAAGAGAGAGATATTATATAATAAATATCTTTCCTAGTGTTTAATCATTTTGCATATGAGAGAAACTTCACATTTTAAAATAAATTTGGTAGATAACAATTTTTCATTTTCTTTTAATTTTATATAACTCTTCATGATATACTTATTTGATGGCATTTTTAATGCACTTTCCTACGTCCTAGAGAGTTAAAATTTGGTACACAGCTTAAATTTGTTGAACATTTTATTCGACAAAAATTTGATAGATCTTTAAATATAGATCATACATTTTTTTCGAAATGGCCTGAAAATAATCCCCGTTCACTTCTATAAATCATTGTTGTAATATTGTTAAAAATTCTGATGTGGACAGCACATGTCTTTCCCTGCAGACTCATATTCGTTCTCTTTATTTCTTCAATAATAATTTGAGTTTATCTGCACAAAATAGCAACCATAAGTATTTTAAATGACATTGAATTGTACACGTTAAACTTAAATTTGGTTCTCATTTGATAGCTGGACTTATTGTCAAAGGTGGCATAGCGAAAACGCAAAAAAACTAGAATATCTCAAGAACGGCTAGCCCTAGAGTAATGGGGTTAGTCTTATTCCTTTTGGTGTCCAAAATCACGTATAAAATAGGAATTTAATTGATATAATTGAGCACACGTAGTCTTTTATTTTTATGTATAACGATTTTTGCGGGCCATTTCGCAAAAATAGCCCGTTCCTTTTTCCGGAATCGTACTAGAATAACCTACAAATGATTTATATACCAAATTTTGTTAAATTTGGTATATAAATCACTTGTAGGTTATTGAAATATTATACTCCAAATTTTGTTAAATTTGTTCCATTAGTTTTTAGCTAGAGTGGATAAAGGCAATTTATGCGGCCATTTCGCAAAGAAGGCAGATTCTTTTATTACGAATCGTACTATAATCTAATGAACATCAGGATTTCCCACAAAAAACATACCTACCAATTTGTATGAAATTCGGTCCATTAGTTTTTCAATTAGAGTGGATGTAATATCCACACAGACACACAGAAACATACACAGATACACCCTTACACACACAGACGTCTTCCTAAAAATAGTTTCCTAATAATAGAAGTCCCAAAACGTGTAGATCCTTTGAAAATTCGAGTTCCGATCTTCGGCACGATTCCAATACTTTGAGTACATACACATACACACATATATGATCTGTGTATTATATGTGTATCTAAATTCCGTGCCTATGCAATTACAATAGTTGTGATTTTAAATGATCCCTAAACTTTTATTATTTCTTCAACGAAGCCTAATTTTAACATATGCAGAATGCAAATAACTCAAGCGATTGTAAGATGAATTACATAAGAATTGCTGAATTTTTTTCACACAAAATTATTTAGTTCTGGAGTCTGGAATACAAATTATATGAATGAAATATTAATTGATTTTGCATAAAGAATCAGATGATTTATATTTCGATACAGTTTTAAATATTTAAGTATAATAAATTACTGTAATACTGTGATAATGTAAAAGATATCACCACTGAATGTAACACATTTTAGAAATTTTTAAATGAAATTACATTTCAGTTGGAAAGTGTTTCATAATCAATGCTTATGTCTGATTGATCTTTCTTGTTTTAATTTCGATGTAGTTTTTGAGATATTTTACTTTTTATGCACTTTTGAAGTGAACTTTTCTTTTTGTTTTGGCACGTCTAGCGATTTCTCTGTCTCGTACCGTAAAAACTGTAGCATACAAAAATATGAAATTGGGTACATTTATAGTGAAATAATAGGGTAACACGATGAAATAAACCGTTTATCGATTTAATCTTTAGTTTGGCATGAAATAGCTCGCGAAACGAGCTCATAATCAAGGAATTCAGATTTCGGATTTCATGGGCTAAGAAAAATCCCTACTTTTCCCTCCTGAGGAAAATAGGCAGGGATAGAAAAGAGATTTTTGAAAATATAATTTTTAGGAAAGATAGATACGAAGCGAGCTTTGCGAGCGCAAGGAGTAGGAGGCGAAGCCCCCGAAGGGGGTTGCGCGAGCGAAGCTAGCAGGTGGCAAAGCTCCCCTAGTATTATATATAAAAAATGCTATCTCCGTTTGTCCGTAATGCTTGGCGATAAATTCGTTGAACTTGGCGACTATGTTAGCGAAATATCGCCAAATGTTTTTCTCCAGTTCTGTCTGTGAAGATAATATTGTAAAAAGAACATTCTTGTGCTTCATTTTAAGGGAATTAATTAAACACTTTGAATAGAATCTTTTTAAGAACAACATCATTTAGAATGCTACTAGAATTCGCCCATATTTTTACTCACAAGCAACGACGAGTATATCTGCTAGTCAATAATAAAAGGCCGAAAAGAAAAGTCACATCATATTTTTACTTCTAAGCGCAAGCTCAAAAATAGTTAAACTTATACGACCATACCAAAAAATTGGACTGGAGAAAACGCAAATCCCTATCGCTCAAAATTTCGCAATTCGTTCTGAAACCTGAGATGCAAGTGCCTTCCAATTTCATATAAGACATCTGGAATTGTATTAAGCATTTCCAATCCTGTTCTGTATATGCTGACTAAATTACTAGTCTGGGAGAAATTCTATCGGTTCCGTTTCGCCTTTTCCCTTCAATATCTTGATAACGTCAGAAACGCGGATATTTTTCGAAACGAAATTCTTTTGTCACAGATCCATTCCAGACAGGGAAGGATAAAGGGAAGCGAAAAAAGACAGACGCTACCCTCAAGTATAGCTGTCTGAAGGATACCCAGGTGGACCATCTTTGTTATTATAAATAACAGAAAAATTCTATAAAATTGAACGCATCTAGGGGGATTGCAAAAATTCTAAAAATATTTTGTTACTTTCTTTATATATATATAATTTACAGGGAAAGTATTGTGACGGGGTCGAAAATTCGAATTCCGGTTTTCGACGGAGAAACATATTTCAAGCGTCCCTGAACTCGAATCGAGCGTCTTGAGGTAATGTTTCTCTCTCTCTCTCTCTCTCCCCCCGTGTGTATGTGCGTGTGCTTGTGTGTTGTGTGTGTGTGTGTGTGTGTGTGTGTGTGTGTTTGTGCATATGTGTGTGCATGTGTGTGTGTTTGTGCATGTGTGGTTTGTGTGTGCGTGTGCACGCGTGTATGTGTGTGTGTGTGCGTGTGTGTGTGTGTGTGTGTGTTTGTACGTGTGTGTGTGGAAGCGATATCTCACGAATGAATATTACAAATATTACAATAGTGAACACTGGAACCCTACTGATTTTGGATGCAATCGAATGTTCAACAAATTTTCGAATGAAATTAAAAAAAAATAATTAAAAATTAGAATCTTGAATAGTATAACGGAAATGATCATTTCATATGCAATTTTTCATTACAAAACAAATGACAGAAACTGTAGAACGCTAACACAAACTGTTCTCGAGATATTGTGCATTTTTAAATAAATTTATAAAATTATCACATGAAATTAAAAGGTGATTAACCATTGTAAAATATGTTATTTTTTCATATGTAATATTATATGATACATTTGTTAACATCATTCTTGTGTCATATAGTTCGTTTCATTCATTAGAAAAAAAAAAATACTTTGTGTAATATTTTCGTATTATGACGCCTAACAATTCCCCAACAGACATTTATATGCTTTTTTCTGCGTTTGTCTGTAATGCTTGACGATAAATTTGGGCACTAATTTAGCGATATATCGCCAGTTAAAATTGCAAAAATGTCTCTAAGTTAACGAAAATGACACCAAATTGATGAATTATTTAAATATTTGAATATATGGACTATATTGCTTGTTGCGGATGCTATAAATATTGATAATTGTCAGAGTTGCGCAAAATATATGAAATTATAAATAAAATATTGGGTACTTCGAAATCGTTTTACATGCTTTCATTTGGAAAAGAGCTAAATGTATAATTCAATATTATAAACATTGTACTGTAGATCTTATACATCATTTTTTCACTGTGGAATAAGTAAATTCATTGCATCATGTAGGGAAAGTCATATATTGTTCATATCAGATTTTTTCTGTATGCAGGTTAGAATAGGTGTCTAGTAGAAATGCCAAACCGTCGTCAAAAGTTTCGAAGATGTTTCACAAAATAATACGTCTCATGGATATCGTGTTGTTACTCTCAGCAGAAAACTTTGTACAAAATATTGAAATATGGGGAGGAGAATGTTCAGTGACGTAGGGGGGGGGGGTTGCAGCAGAAAAAATGACAGTTGGAAGACACTCCCATTGCAGATAACAGCATCTATGGACCGGTTTCGTCCGTATTATGCGCTCGTCATGAATAATTGTAACACATATATGAATAATTATGACAATTACATGAATAATTATATCAATATTTTTTCATGTATAGTAATCAACTACAGTAATGTGAGGAGGTAGTGATCATGAAAATTGAAAGTTAGTGATCATGAATGCTAAAAGAAGAACGATCTGTTAAAATATGACCAATAGTTAAAGATGCGTGTGAGCGATTATACTGGTATCCTAGGAAAGTGCTTAACACCCTAATAATTTTGTAAGGAAAGATTCATGAGTGTACTCGTTGGGTCTACCTCTAGTGAAGTGACCATCTCCGATCGAATAAAACTTATTGCTGCGCCCTTAGTGCAGAATTTTAAAAGTTAGAAACAGAAACGTGGCAGCAAAGCGAGATAGACAAACATTATGTGTTTTTGAATTTTTTATTTTTCATTATGTAATCTGTAATTTACACTGTTAAAACACGTTGGACCATGTATGATAGAATGAATGGATGTTTTAAATCCTTGGAATGACACAAAGTAGAGAGAGTAAAGGCTTGTCTTAAATGAGATACAAAATTTGGGGATGAAATTTATAAACATGGTAATTAAAAAACAAAGTATTTAATTATTTGCAAATATCCATAACAAAACTTTAAATTTCGTAACTTTAGGCTGTCCAGGGATTTCAAAATTGGAATTATTGTCGCAGGAAAACGCGGTTTGTTTTACATGGGATGTAAGATTTTGGGATGCCTATGATGTGCATGACCATTTAAAAAGTTTAATAGAAATTTGATAATTTGCAATTAACCGGCACGGCAAGATCTATCGAGACTACATTGCTTAAATTTTTTTTATGATATGTGTAATACGCAGCAGAAATCGAAGACTGACTGACCAGGCGTAGGTTAGATATCTCGAGCTACGGAGAGAAAAACTCTGTTGATAAAAGACGGGCTGGAATTATATATTCAAAAGTCTTACCTTTTCAAATATTAGCTATGGGCTTTAAATGGGATATGTAACATATGGTAGGGTATCAAAAATCATGAGATTTGGAGTAAAAATACATGAGTTATGAATTTATTCAATAGGGAAATTTTTCCATTTATTTTGTTGAATTCTTCTCAGAGAAAGGTCGGTAAACGGGAATATTTTTGATTATTTTACTCTGATTTTGTTAGTGTTCAATAGCACTATGCCTATGTATACAGAAGCACAGACAGGGATGCTACGAGGGTGTTGTCGATTGTACATAGATGGGAAGGATAGTTTATTACTTTCCTTATATACAATAATATATAAGGAAAGTATTGTGACGGGATCGAAAATTCGAATTTGAGTTTTCGACGGGAGAGCACGTTTCAAGCCTCCCTGACCACGAATCGAACATTTTTGAAGTGATGTCTGTGTGTATATGTGTGTGTGTGTGTGTGTGTGTGTGTGTGTGTGTGTGTGTGTCAATGTGTGTGTGTGTGTGTGTGTGCGTGTCTATGTGTGTGTGTGTGTGTGTGTGTGTGTGTGTGCGTGTGTCAGTGAGTCTGTGGAGACGATAACTGACGAACGAAGGACCGATTCGAACGAAATTTGGTACAAAAATTACAATCCGTAAACACTGGAAGCCTATTGTTTTTATACGTAATCGAATGTTCAGAACCCCCCTAAATTTTCGAGTGAAATTTTGAAAAAATCGTCAAAAAATCAAAACCTCTAATAAAGTTACGCAAATAGACATTTCGTATGTAATTTTTCATTAGAAAACGATTGACATAAATTTTAGAACGCTAACATGAACCGTTCTCGAGATATTGCACATTTTTCGGGGGAAAAAAAAAATCAAAAAGTCATATAAAATTAAAAAAAAATATTTCCTATTGAGAAACATGTTCACTTTTCATATGTAATACCATGCGATAAATTAGGTGACATCATTCTCGTGGATCTAGCTCGTTCCATTCATGAAAAAAGATACTTTGAGTAATACTTTTGTATTTGACCGCCAATAGTCATTTATCTGCTGTAAGAATAACTTATTTCTCCGTCCATAACGCTTGGCGAGATTTTGGCGATGAATTTGGTGGAATGTCGTCAACTTGGTAACTTTTTTAAATATTGCCAAATTAACGAAAAACTCACCAAATGGATAAAAATGACGTTAAATCAATGAAAATAACGAATCATTGACGAAAATTCAATATCTTGGAAAGAACATAAATATCTACTATAAAAATAATCTATTTTTTTTTACTGTAAAAGTAGTAAATTCATTGCATTATATAAGGAATGCTCACATCAGATTTTCTATGTTTCGTTATGGGTCGCGAAAGAAAGGTGTTTTCGGTTTGAATACTGTTAGCTGTGATTGCAAAAATACGCAGCTAGCGGTCACTTTAAATTACTGAAATTAAATAAATTAATTAAATTGAAATTAAATTAACCAATTGAATTAAAATTAAATTAACCAATTAAATTTAAATTAAATTAACCAATTAAATTAAAATTAAATTAACCAATTAAATTAAAATTAAATTAACCAATTGAATTAAAATTAAATTAACCAATTAAATTAAAATTAAATTAACCAATTAAATTAAAATTAAATTAACCAATTAAATTTAAATTTAAATTAACCAATTAAATTGAAATTAAATTAACCAATTAAATTGAAATTAAATTATTTAAATTTAAATTAACTAATTTCAGTCGTATTATTGTTAGCTGTGATTGCTAAAAAATGCGACCGCTGACTACGGCACTTTAAATTAGAAATTAAATTAACTATTTAAGGGGAAGATAAAATCAGTCAACTTTAAATTAACTAATTTAAATTACTGAATTATTTATGGCATAAATAAATAAGACTTCCAAATATTGTTGTCCCTGGGGCTCCAAAATTCTAATTCTTAAACTGGATATACAAATACTCATTATCTGCAAATCGGCAATCAATGGAAAATCGCAAACCGAAGTTTAGCGAAATGCTTTTGAAACAACGTATAATTCTCCCATCCCAACTATTTCCAAAACAAGATTCATGGATTGTTTTACTCGATAAAATCGGATGAAACATTGAAAAATAACACATTTCTATATCTTCGGGATTAAGATTATTTCATTATTTATAGTTTAGCGGTGATTTCATTCCCAACCTCTTTGAGGAGATAAATTATTTTCTTTTTGTAATCTGATTTTTCGTATTTTTATTTTTGAAGCTGTATTTACAATGGAGAAAATCCACTAAGAGGCTTTGGAGGATTTGGTTTCCCGATTTTCGTGTGTGCGGAATTTCTTTTTCTCTTTTTATTTTTAATTTATTTTATTCATTGTTGAGAAAGAATCTGTCGCGTTGTGTAAACAAGATTACCCATGTCGATTTGGAATGCAAATGCTCTAAGTTCTCTGTAAGGAGGAATTTCGTTTAAGTTTTTTTTTTTTTTTTTTAGGATTTCATAAAGACAGTAAGTAGAATTAATAACATTGACCCTAGTGATCGAACACAGATTAAGAATAGGTCTTTGAACTAGTAGGATATAAAATGAGGCATTTTTTGGTCACTAAATATGCCAGATTCTTCAGACTGTCACATAATTCGAGTGGCATACAGTCGTGCTAAAAAAAATTGCATCACCCACATATTTTCATGATTTTCATGGAAAAAAAAAAAGAGAGTAACACATTTAAAGTAATATATAAAGTGTGTAATATTGAGACACTTCCGTTGCAGATACCAGCATCCATGGACCGGTTTCGCTCTTATTATGTTTATGCGCTTGTCAGCATGGAATAACCGATATCTGCAATGGTAGAAAGAAACTTGCTATAAGCCACAATTTTTGCGAGCGTCTATGGAAACTGACAATAGGACTGTCTTCCATATTTTTGGGGGACGCCCTTTATTGGCGGATTTTGTATGTTATGAACTTTGCCTTCTCAGCTGCCTGTGTTCTGAGCTAAATTGTAAAATTATTTTACACCAGTGCATGATGGGGGGAAATTGTCAATTCCCATAGAAGTTCGAGAAAATTGTGGCTAATAGCAAGTTTCTTGCTGCCATTGCAAATATCGGCTATTCCATGATGACGAGCGCATAATAAACGCGAAGCCGTTTATGGATGCTGGTGGGGCAATGGGAGTGTCTTAAATGTAGCATTCTCATTTTATTAACACTTTCCAACGTAGTTGAAAAGTGTTTATGACTTTGTTCATGCTGTCTGTCTGTCCGTTCGCACGATAACTGCCGTATAAAAATGACTTTATCAAAATGAAATTTTAGTATGTTGTTCAGACGGTCTGTAGGACCTATGGGAATATAAATGAATAATATCACCCAATTAGTTTGGGATTGAACCCGGGTTGAAAAAGTGAAATATATTGAACCCTATGGGGACCTAATGGTTCAAACATGTTTTAAGCAAAGTTAAAATTCACAAATTGCTTCGAAAATTTTAGGAAATATTCAAATTATCCCATAAAATGTATAAAACACATTTCAGCAAAATATGTTCGGTAGTTTTTTAAATAAAAATTAAAATAATAATTGCACCCATATTATATGAAGCGATCAAGTGATCCACTTCAAAATAAAATATGGTATCCATCTTTTTTTCCTAGTGTAAAAATCGTGATTTTTAAAGTTCTTTTAAATTTATATTTAGTGTTGCATCCGTCCTAAAACCGCTTTATTTTTGCTTATTTTCTGTACATCTATATTCTGTGCCAACGCAAATACAATATTTTTTAGTTTAAATGATCATCAAACTTTGATTATTTCTATAACGAAGAATAATCTTAACGTATGCAGAATGTAAACAAATCAAACTGTAAGATGAGTTGTATAAGAATGTTGATTCTTTTTCACGCAAAATTATTTAGCTCAGAAGTCAAGAATATAAGTGATACGAATGAAATATTCATTGGTTTTACATAAAGAAGCAGACGATTTTATTTCATTGCCTTTTTTGAAGAAGTTTTAGGTTTCCAAGTAAAATAAATTATTGCACTGTGATAATTTTAAAAATATCACCGCTGAATGTATTGCATTTTAGAGATGATTAAATAAAATTGCATTTCAGTTGAAAAGTGTTTCATAATCAATGTTTTATGTATGATTGATCTTTCTTGTTGAATATTTAATAATAAAGAGAAATATGTGACATCCTATTTTATTAAGTAATTTTAGCTTTTATAGTGGTGTAGATTTAATAATAAAGAGTCTTTCATATTTAAAAAAAAATATTTTGTTAAATTTTTTGGATGACAGGAAGTAATGTCTACTATTCCATAATAATGACTAGAGGGCGATGGTACTTAACATTTTCATATAAGGGTTAATGCACTAAAAATAGGATGCAACATTTGGATTTGTTATGCCATATTAAACATTTATTTTGAAAATACTGAATTTTTTGGGGTGATGCAATATTTTTAGCACTACTGTACTTGTATATAGTTAAAGTAAAAATTGAATTGTTGAAACTCTGCAGATATTCTATTGTGATTAGTTATTGCGAGGCTTTAAAATAATCAGGGCCCTCTTTGGCCTAATGAATAACCTGAACTTAGAGGCAATACGAGAAGTCCAGAAAAAAGTGAAATTATACCGGATATCTTTCTGTGAGTGAATGTTTAAAAATTCGGAAACAAGCTTTATAGACAGAAGGTTGCGCCATGATTCATAGCCCATTAGGAGCAGTAACCTTGGATGCCTATGGGTGACGTAGTATCTGTTGCGGGTTTTAATTGGTGCTCCCAGGCTTACGTATTAGGTTTGCACCACAGATTAATATATACAGATGTTTAACTGCTACCCCAGCGTCCTCAACCGCCAACCAAAGTTAAATAAAATATCAAGATTGGCACGCTTGGCGATGGTCTGTGGCGGTTTTCGCCAAGACGTTCTGCTAATATAACCCTATTTGGCACTAAACGAAACACTTGGAATAATTTTGTTCTATCATCGATCGCCTGTTTATACATGTAAATCATTTCTCTTCTATTTCGTATTTTATAATCAATTATTTTATCTTTTATGGATTTCTAAAAGAAGAGGGATTGCGTTTACAAGGTATGTAATTTATTTTTATTTAAATAAAAAGATTATTTGCTTTGCATCCCACATTTCATCCTATGAGCGTGTTCATCATAAGAAAATGGTGCAGTATTATCAAGAAGCAGTAGCATTATTAGTTAAAAAACATTTTCCGCATTTATATAAAATGTATAAAAATTGTTATTGATATTGAAATTCGATACCTTTGATAATGCATTTATGTAAATTTGTTATTTATTATAAGTGCATTTAAAAAAAAATTATATTAACAGTATCCCAGAATAAATTAAGAACTCAGCAATTTAACAACACGCTAGTATACTTTTTAGGCAGAAAATATTATATAATATTTCAGTCTTTTGGGTATATTAGCTTGTAATTTTTGGTGTATAATGATTTACAGTGATGTAATACGTCAATTTTTTATTCAATTTATGATTACATGAATTAAATATATATCTACGTTTATTTATTTAAATTTACACATATTATAGAAAAAGGATTTTTAAATGCTTATCATGTTTATAGTTTAAAAAAATTATAAAAGTATAGTTACGTAATTTTTTTTTCTTTTGGCTGCATTGGCATAAAATCGCCAATTGAGCGATAGTCGTCAAATCTAGCAGTCGAGCTCTTTTTACGTCATAACTGCGATGGTTGGCTCCTCGAACGTTAGTGTCTATGCGAAATCCTATGTTAACAATGTTGCCATAGGTTCCTATGGGAGTGAACCTTCTGAATATGGTATTCTGTGGTTTGCACTAAGGCTCCTGTATATACAGGCTGGCTCAACAGCGGCCAACTGCAGACAAACGATAGCTAACTCGACCGGTTGGAGTCAAAATAGCGGTTGCGTCAGCCTGCGTATATAGGAGCTTTAGTTTGCACCGAAGCCGCTCGTGGATCTGGGTGACATACTGCGTAGAAAAATAAATTATAAGGACATTTCTAGGCTTATTAATAGCATGTTCCTGACCAGGAAATGTTTCGCGTGCAGTTTCTTAAATTACAATTTCTACATCTTAAAGTTCACTTTAACTCCTTAAGTTGATTTGATCATATGTAATTGCAGCAACTATTTAAGATGAATGGATCAATCGATCAAGTCATCTTAAATAGTTGAAATGATTTTAACCGTTAAATAACGTCTGGTTAAAAACCATATTTATTATTTTAGATTATAAACAAGAAATATTTTATTATCGCAACTGCAATACAAAGATAGTACAATGCAATTGATTAACCAGAAATGACATACAGAGAATACGGACACAACATTGTTTTACATACTTTTGAGAATGAGAATTTCCAATGATGCGTTTTATATTTAATTTTGTTCAGAGCTAAATAATATGCGTTTAACATTCATTTTCCATTAATTTTGAATTGCATTGTATTGAACCGTAATTAAATCAGTTTTTCCAGAATCTTTTAAGGTTCCTTTAGAAGTAGAAATACTTCTTTTTTAATAATATTATTTTATTGAATATGCTAAATTCAGGTGAAATTTTGTGGAAGAAGCTTTATTAGAATTTAATTAAATATCGCATTTCAAGAGTACATTTCTGTCTATTTAAAATTTTATTATCTTGTATATATTCTGTAAAAACGAAATCCACTTATGGCATAAAAGCATTTTTATCTTGAGTGAGCACAATCGTTTAACTTCAAAGAATCAAAGCTCTATCCTATTTGGCTTATGTTGTGACTAGAAATGCAGGAAAGCTATATGTAGTTCTTATTTGCATCTCATTTGCCTTTGCACTAAAAGGAAATCTCTAGTTTTTTAAAGTGCTGCCAGTTTCATTTGACAAATTCCTTTTGTGAAAATGTAAGCCATGTCAAACAGTAAATGTTATGGTAATAGGTTTGGCAGACAGTGGATTCCAATTCCATTCTTCTGTTGATTAAATCAGTGTTCAGAATTTATTACGAGAAACCTGACTGTCTAATAGAGCGTGTGGGCATTACTACCTGAAAAGCAACCATTTAATATTTTTAGCTGGGTGGTAATAAACTACATGTTTTAGGAGAGCGGCGAAAATATAAACTTACTAGTCGAATACCCGTTGAAAATCAACGGTCTCACAATAAGCAGCCTCCGAATAACGTGAATTTTTTAATAATTCGATTTTTTCAGTGGTCCTTTTCAAACTGTTCACCCGTGCACCAAATTTCGAATATCTGTCTCACTTCAGACTGGCTTAATAGTGAAGTATGCTCAGTCTGCCAATAGTGTGCCCAGACTGAATTGAGACAGCTATTCGAAATTTAGTGCATATTAAGCCAATTCTCATTTATTCAGCCAATTGAACATTTTAGTGCATCCCTAAATCAGCAAATATTCAAATGCTGAAATTATACACCTTATTCCTCACCTTGCGAATGTTTAGAGAATCATTAAATGAAAAATTTCAAAAAATACGTTTTTTTCATGAGGTTCTATTGATTGATTGACACATGCATCAAATTGCCCCGTGCACCAGTCTTTATCTCTCATTACACCTTTCGAACGTTGGTGCGGAGAACCCTCCTCTACAGAACATAACTGAAAAACTCGATTTTTATTTAATTTTAAGATTGTTGACCCGTGTATCATATTTCAAATCTATATCGCAGTTAAAATAAAGCGTTACTCATTTATTACGCAAATAGAACATTTGGTGTACGGCACCTCTAAAGTAGTAAATATTGGAAAACTGAAATTATATACTTTCTTCCTTTCGAACTATTTATTCACACCCAATTTATATTCTATATCTGATAGTGAAGTACATATTTTTATAATTTCATCTTTAGAATGGTTTTGTTTGGAGCATCCCCGCCCCTACTAAACATTTCTGAAAAATTCGATTTTTTTGGAGGGTTTTATTGAACGATTGACTCGTGTACCAAATTACAAGACTCTATCTCACATAAAAAAGGCGTTCTTCATTTATACGGCAAATCGAACATTAGCTTGCAGCACCCCTAAAGTATAAAATAACGGAAAACTGAAACTTCAAATCTTCTTCTTTTTCACCTATCTACCATTACATCAAATCTAAAGTCTGTATAGCATCGCGAAGTATGTTTCTCTATCACTTCACCTTTCGCACGTTTTTCTGTGCGAAGCACCCCTTTAAATGAACATTTGTGAAAATTTCTAGTCTTCTTGTTTTTTTTGTTTTTTTTTAAACGATTGGCCCATATATCAAATATCAAGCCTCTATCACATTTCAAAAGAGGCGTTTCTCATTTATTCAGAAAATCGAATATATTGGTATGTGACACCCCCCCCCCTAAATTTGTAAATATTGGAAAACACCAACTGTACACTTTTTTCCTTTCGAACTATCTACCCATATACCAAATTTGTAGTCTATCTATCCCATCGCGAAGCATACTTTTAAATCATTTCACCTTTCGAATGTTTTTGTGTAGAGTACCCACCCTTAATTGAAATTTTTTGAAAAACTATTCTTCTAAGGTTTTTTATCAGATGGTTAGCCCATATAGCAAATATCAAGCATCTATCACATTTTAAAAGAGGGTGTTTCTCATTTATTCCAAAAATCGAACATTTTGGTGTGCGGCACCCCCAAATTAGAAAATATCAGAAAGTTGAAATTGCACACTTTCTTCCTTTCCAACTATCTACCTGCACACTAAATTTGAAGTCTCTATCCAATTCTAAAGCAAGATTTTTTATCATATCACCTTTCGAACGTTTTTCTCTGGAGCACCCCCCCCTAAACGAACATTTTTGAAATACTCTATTCGTCTTTGAGTTTTTCATCAAATGATTAGCCCATATACCAAATTGCAAGCTTCTATCAAATTTTAAAAGAGGTGTTTCTCATTTGTTCGACAAATCGAACATTTTGGTGTGCGGCACCCCCTAAAGTAACAAATATTGGAAATCTGAAATTGCACACTTTTTTCATTTCGAACGATTTACCCAAAAAACAAAATGTGAAGTCTCTATCTCATCGCAATGCATGCTTTTCTATCATTTCACTTTTCGAACGTTTTAGTTTGGAGTACCCCTTCTGCAGAACATTTTCGAAAAATTCGATTTTTCTAGGGGGTTTTATCGAATGATCGACCCGTGTACTAAATTGCAAGTCTCTCTCTCTCTCTCTATATATATATATATATATATAGAACTCACCAAAACAAATAACTTTCACAATACAATGTGGGGCCGGAAAGCAACCGGCGAGCCGTGAGAGGGCGCTTTCTCTGGAGAGGATGAAACATCGTGTCAAAATGGAGAACACGGTAAATCCGCATGCTACACGTTCTAGATGCCACCAGCCAGGGGCGGCAAATAGGGGGAGCGAGGGGGCGCGGGCGCGCCCCCAAAGTTTTCTTATTCTGGACCAAAATTGAAAAGGCGAAAAAAAATTCCAAGCGAATTCGGTGAAAAATATCCCCAAGGTGAAAAAAATCCCCACGATGATGTTAAATCATATCACAGAATAAATATTCAATATAAAATTATAGATTCAGTATCTAATGAAATTGAGACAAGATTTAATGAGAACAATATATCCGTTTTGTTTGCCCTTAGTTCAGTATTATCCGGATCGGATGTCGGAAAAGAAAAAGTTTCATCCATATGCATACAACTTCCAGATGTATATAACTATGTATATAACTTCCAGAAAGAGGACTTGCTATGTGAATTGCGAGTGTTTTATTCAATGGTGAAAAATGTAAACATAGACCATCCAATTTTAAAAGTTGCCTGGATTATTTTAAAGTGTGGAATTTAAAAAATGTGTTTCCTGTCATAACATTATTAGTTAAATTGTTTTGACTGTGCCAATCAGCTCAACTAGTTGTGAAAGGTCTTTTTCGTGTCTCAGGAGGTTGAAAAATTATTTTCGTAGTACAATGGTACAAAAGAGTTTAATCTTTAGCTATTTTAGCTATAGAACAAGATATACCACTGGATTATGATGATATTGTAAAAAAATGTTTTCTTCATCCAGACTCTAAGAACCGGCGTTTAAAACTTCAATAACAAGTAAATAAATATAGATATTTGTATTTAGAAAATTATGTTAACAACAATTATGTTAACACAATTATGTACAAAAATTATGTTAACAGCAATTATTTTTCTCAACATCAATTCAATTATGTTAACACAATTATGTACAAAAATTATATTAGCAACAATTATCTTTCTCAACATCAATTCAATTTTGTGATCCCTCTCTCCTCTCCCCCTCCCTGTTAACAAACATTTTATTCATTTCATATTGTGGATTTTCATACAAATCTCGCACCCCCAAATGAAATGTTGAAATGCCGCCCCTGCGGCACCAGCTAAGGTTCTCCGTGAATGTGTGGGCAAGGATTATCCAAGCCCAATTAATTGGCTCGTATCAGTTACCAGACCGCCTAGACCAGGGGTCGGCAACCTGCGGCTCTTTTGATGTAAAGTTGCGGCTCTCCAGTTCCATACGAAAATATTAATAATTTATTATCAAAACCCTTAAAAAATAAGAAAATGTATTTTTAAGTACCTAATTTCTCAATAGCTGCTATTTTCATAATCGTTAATTACAAATCGCTACGCTTAACATGACTGTAATGAGATAGATTTGAACTATTGTTTTGTTCTTAGAGATGAGACCCCGTGACCATGTTTATCTTTCAGCCAATTACATTCCATTTTCGTCTCACCCAAACAGCCACCGTCTAGAGTCTAGACAACACGTCTAGATTCTAGACGTGTTGTCAGTCAGTCATCCTCGGATATCGCGGTCGACGTTACGTTGCATGTGTGTTAATTTAATCGCTAGCGGTTTTTGCGTGTCTATTCGCTTCTTGTTTCAAGAAGAATACGATTTAGAAGCGAATTATCTTCTCAAAGGTATGTACGCGTATAATATAATAAAATCAGTAACAGAATTGGATTACATATCTGAGGATCGTATTAACGAAGTAATAATGGTAAATAAATTGTTTGCCGTTTTAGATAGCTAAGTAAAATTTTAAAAAATCATTTTTTCAGCTCCGCCGCCAGCATGGCATCTGGTAAAAAAAAGAGAAGAACTGAAGAAGAAAACCGAGAATTCAATCAGAATTGGACGGAGTCGTTTGCATTCATATGCAACACAGATGGCCTTCCGACTTGTCTCATTTGCCACGAAAAACTCGCACACAATAAGAAGTCAAATTTGGAGAGACACTTCACTACAAAACATACCCAGTTTGCTGGTAAATATCCAACCGGTGACGCACGAAAAAAAGCTGTTGAAGAGCTCAAAAAAAAAAAACAAAAAAAAACAGTCAAGTTCCATGCTAAGTAACTGGGCGCAATCTTCCAATAATGTAAATCTGGCAAGCTTTGCAGTATCGTTAGAAATTGCAAAAAGAGGAAAACCATTCACAGATGGTGAGTACGTCAAAGATTGCTTTATACGTGCATCTGAAGAACTGTTTCGTGATTTTAAAAACAAAGCAGAAATCATGAAAAAAAAAATCAAAGATTAGCCATTATCTGCTAAAACAGTACAAGATAGAACTGCTAAAATGTCTTCAAATGTAACATATGCAAGTGGAAGACATTCAACTGGCTTCTGCCTTATCACTTGCTATAGATGAATCTTGCGACATAAAAGACACGGCACAAGTTACCCTTTTCGTCAGGTATATGTCGTCCCAAGGTCCAAAAGAAGAACTGCTGGGATTGCTACCGCTCTCAGGGCAAACTCCTGGAGAAAATATAGCAAATGCTGTGCAATAATGCCTGGAAGACAATGGAATCGATATAAATAAAATCGTTTCTATAGCAACTGATGGAGCCAGAAGTATGACAGGAATACATAGAGGGGTAACATCAATTCTTCAGAAAAAAATAAACCACGAAATTCTAACGTTTCACTGCATAATTCATCAAGAAGCGCTTTGTGCCCAAACATTTCCGGTCGAAATAGTTGAGGTCATGAACTTGGTAATTAAGACTATTAACAGCATCTTGGCAAAAGCACTCTACCATCGCCAGTTTAAAGATTTCCTTGCAGAAATAGATAGCCAGTTTTCTGACCTACTTCTGCACAATAAAGTGTGATGGCTTTCTAGAGGTAACGTATTGCAACGTTTTGCTTTGTGCTTGAGTGAAATAAAAACATTCCTCAATTAAAAAAGCATTGACCATCCCGAATTGGAAGAAGACAAATGGCTGCAAAAATTCAACTTCATGGTAGATACCACAATGAAACTAAATGAACTAAATCTAAAACTGCAAGGAAAGGGCAACCCATCCTACGCCTTGCTTGAAGAAGTAGTTTGTTTCGAAAAAAAATTACTTCTTTTTGTTGAAGACATGAAGATCGGTAAATTACTTCATTTTAAAAATCTGAAGCAATATCGCGATGAGACCAATGCAACTATTGACACGAATTACTTCAGCATAGCTTTAAAAAACATGAAGGATGGATTCGCTGAGAGATTCGAACAATTCAAAACAAACAAAAGTACTCACGCGTTCATAGTAAATCCTCTCAACACAAATACAAATGAGATCAACATTGAGTCATTTGGAATTGATGCTGGATCGCTCCAAATGCAATTGCTAGATTTGAAAACCAAAGACTTGTGGAGTGGCAAGTTCACAGAACTCAAGAGCAAGTTGGAAGAGTTGGAGGTCCAGAAATGCATGCACATCGCGCAGCACAAGTAGACAGCTCTAAATGAAATTCCCCGATTTGAGGCCCTCATATTCGGCGCATGGAATAGTCTTCCAGAATGCTACAGTGAGCTGAAGAAGTTGGCATATGGAGTGCTGACGATCTTCGGGTCGACATATTCGTGCGAGCAAGTGTTCTCTTGCATGAATATAATAAAAAGTAAAGTTAGAAGTCAACTAACAAGTAAAAATCTAGAGTCGTGCTTGAAACTTAAAACAACAAGTTATAAGCCAGATATAATCAAACTTTCAAAAAGCATGCAAAGCCAATGCTCCCATTGATGGAACTATCCATATTTGTGTTTTTATATGAATAAATATTATTCCGCATTTAAAGCCGTTTATTTTAAATCAAAAATCAAATATATATAAGCAAATACTATAATATTGAAACGGAAATGTTTAGTGGCTCTTTAAAAACTGGGAAATTTTGTAAATTGTAACTTTTGGCTCTTCCGTTTCAATAGGTTGCCGACCCCTGGCCTAGACAGATAGAAGTACCTCACCTTCCTCCAGCAGGTGCTGCCAGATTCACTACGTGTTGTACCAGCAAATCATCGGGTGATTATGTGGTTCCAACACGACGGAGCGCCAGTACATTACATCAGGATTGTGCGGAACAACCAGGACATTGCCTTTCCGAACAGATGTATTGGCCGTGGTGATTTTTCCGTCTCGTGGCCTCCCAGATCTCCCGATCTGTCCTGCCTGGATTTTTTTTTCTGGGGACAGCTAAAAAGCGCCGTTTACGAGACGCCCATCGAGTCACCAGAGGACCTTGTCGCCCGAATTAGCGCTGCAGCTGCAGACGTTCGTGAAATGCTAGGAATCTTCCAAAGTATAAGTGATTCACTCCGTCGCCGCTGTGACGCCCGTCTTGCAGTTGGTGGTTGTTCATTAGAGCATTTGTTCTAAACATTTTGTCAATAAATTTCCATTATTCGTCTTCATTGTATTCGTCTTCACTTCACTCCATTTTGACGCGACGTTTCATCCACTCCCAGAGAAAGCGCCCTCTCGTGGCTCGCCGGTTGCTTTCCGACCGCACATTGTATTGTGAAAGTTGTTTATTCTGGCGAGTTCTATAACACCTTACAGTTCTGACCATCAGTTCATATACACCCTGTATATATATATATATATATATATATATATATATATATATACACCTACAGAGAGAGAGAGAGAGGTTAGATGATGTGATCGAAAGCTTTCGCAAAACATGAAAGAATTTCATACATGTTATGAACTGAATATTATGATTAATACGTGTAAAAATCAAAATACTAGTTTACTTTCTTAGCATTCAAACAAAATTATGTTTACACTCAAACCTGTTTTTACATGAATTTATTTTACGGATATTTTTATTTTTTATTTTAAGCGACTTTAACTTAGCACGGTCTGGAGATAAATCCACTTCTCTTTTTACACGATTTGTTCGATCAAACTCGGTTCAAATAATAGGGCCATATCAGACTCAAGTTTGTTCTACACGGATTTTTTTTTAACAAGGTCGATACTCAATACATACTAAGACCCGTCTGTTGTCACACGGTAGATGCATTCTAACCATGTTCAAAAAATAGTATTTGAGTGTATTTACCATGATTAACCAAGTGAAAACAGGCTTGAATGTTGACTGAAGTATGCTTTCCACGGACATAAATATTAGTATTTAGTAGCGGTATAAATATTTCTGGATAGGGGTAGCCTAAATATTTGTGGCTAGGGGAGGTATAGATATTGGTGACTAGCGGTGGCAAAGTCATAAATCCGTCTCTGAACACAAACAACATCGGGATAAAATTTGTAAACAAGTACTCATTGCAATGGGCTAAGCTGTCAGAATCCTTCATCTATTAAATCCCCGAGCGGTCGCTAAGTCCTCTTACCAGCAAATCCGCTTCCGGTAATCTCATTTATTCGGCACTTTGTAAGGATCTTACTAATGCTTTTATTACTGAATTTTGATAAGATTATCAACTCTATATGTGATCAGATATTTATAAGGCTAAAGCACACAATGTCGTCTTAGGGTCAATATTTTTAGTTTTTAAAGAAAAAAAAATAATCAGTATCTGCTATTTAAAACTTAATTCGACAGATAAGTAATTTTAGTTGTTACAGTGGTGCTTAGAAAATTGCATTACCCAGTGAAATTCAGTATTTTAACAATAAATGTTTAATATAGCGTAACAAACTTAAATAGTGCATCATATTTTTAGTGCATCTACCCTTACATGAAAATTTCAACTATCATCGCCTTCTAGGTGTTATTATGAAACAGTAGTCATTACTCCATGTCATCTTGAAAACTTCACAAAATATATTTTTTTTTAATTCTGGAAATATCTTTATTATATTTTAGAAAATAAGAATGGCCCATTGTGGTATTGGGTTTCCACTTTCCTGTAGGCTACGAAAAGGTAAACATATAATCGATCACCAATTGATGTGTTCCTGGTTGTGCAACTGTGCATTGTCATCGTTTAGTGCTATTTCAATTTCCTTTCCGATTGTTTTGGCTTATTGGGAAGTTTTGTGTGCTTGTTTACGCACTTCTATTTTGCTATCTGCTCTTAGAGCTTACAGAAATTTTGTTAGTTTTATTTTATCAATGAATGATTTTATTTGTTCATTGTCATTGTTTGGAAACTCTAAATATTTTGCTGTAGTTGTTTCGACTTCTTCTACTAAATCTTCTGTATTTTATTTTGCTTTGTGTAATTTTTGTGAATCTATCTCGGTCCTCCAGAAATTATGTTCTGTTTTCAAATTTGGCTCTCAATAGGGTTATAAAATTAATACTGATTGATTTAGATTTCACCTTTTTTTCTATTCTATTTCATAGGGTTGGTGATATTAATTGCATACAAAGTTATCACAATATACATAAAACATGCAAAAATACATAAATCCACTTTGTAGTTATTTTTAGGCATGCTTTAAAAATTTAACTTATATAAATTTAACAAAACAAATTTCTTTCACAATATTCTTACTGTACTTTCTACCTTTATATAAATTATCTTAAATTCGCTTTTGCAACACATTTCTCACTCATATATCCCTTATTCAATAAATATATTTTGCCAATGAGTTGGTACACATATAAATCTCCCTATGGCCACTTGACATATTAATTTTCATTGCATAATAATCTTAATCATATTTATTTTTGAATAATTAATTTATACATACGTTGTCGCAATTATAAGTTTGATGGTTGTCGCGGCACCATTAATTGGTGCAAATGGTATTGAGTTTCCACTTACCTGTAGCCCTCGGAAAGGTAACATACAATCGGTCAAATAAAATAGGCGGGAAAGACCAACACACATGAACAAATTGTTTTTTTTTTCTGAGATAAATGTACAATTTTATTTACAGATTAAAAATTTACAACAGCATATACAGACTTAAACACTTCAAATTATTCGAGATAATGGACATTCTAGCCTTTGTAAATTCTGAGTTACCCAGAAATGCTGATTAAGTCAAATTGTTATATAATGATCATTAATAAAATGCATTTTATTAAGATCCTCTAGAGGGATAAGATAGATGGAATTTGTAAGGGATTAATGGGGAGAGGCTAGAGTGGCAGGCTCACCAAGTTAGATGCTTTTGGCACACTTTGTAAGCTGTGAAGACCAGCTTTACATCGGGGAACGCCACTGAATCGGTGATTTCGCATCTATTTTTATATCGGAGATGTTTTCCCTCCTTTTGGACAAATGAACACATTTTCAGGCACACATCATAAAATAAAAGGTCAGCAAGTGAAGTTCGAAGAAGATTCTTGCTGCCCATGTTGGAAGGGGATTATATCACACTTTGGCCCCTAGCCTCGCGTTAATAATTTCAATAGGGTGCCCAGATTATCAGCAGGAGCGTTTTCCTATCATTGGAAATGTCTCATATAGGCGGGTTCTGTGAGTATGGACTTGGCCGTTGCAGTCTGCACTCAATTCTTTTGAAGCCTGCTGCGTGGTAAAATCGAAATTGTTTGTCTTCATAGCGACTCATAAAATTGCGCCACCAGTGGCAGAGCTACGCACTTGCAGCCCCCGCGACTGCAGGGGGGGGGGGGCGCAGGCGGTTTGGAGGGATTTGGGGGCGCAGTGTTAAGAGAGGTTGTAGGGGACGTAGTTTTTAAAAGAAACAAATAAAAGATAAAGGGGGGCAGCCCAGTGGTTAATGGGTGGGGATTGCATTGGGACGACCTGAGTTCGATTCCTGGCTCTGCCCAAACTGTCCCCGTGTTCAAGCGGAGTACGGGTACGTTAAATATGTGGGTTCGTAAGTCCTTCCGAGAGGTTAGTGGCAGAGGAAAGAAGGTACGGTCTCTGTGGATGCCTTCCCCACTGGATTCCGTCAAAATTGGGTGGCACTTCCTGGTCGTACGAACAGATACCCTACACTTTCGGGTAGGTTGGACGGTCTGGGTCGAAGAACAAGAAGAAAAATATAAAATGAATTATTTAATTTTATCACGTTGAGGACGGCATACGTTGTATTACGTTTTCTCAAACTATAGTTAAATCTGATAATAGAATCATTTGAGTCCTGAAAAAGGAAATTTTAGATTTTTCGTAAAAACTATGAATTTAAATTTTTTTTTTAAAGTATTTTTTTAATTTTTTGTAAAAAGCTACATTATATTATTTTATAGAGACTATGTAAATATATTGCACAATTGTATTTTATTGTACATTTGACTTTAATTATTCTAGACAATTATTCCAATTCTATCCTTTTCGATACTGCTATTTTAAAGTGTTGCCTTACATAATAAAGAAAAAAAAAAATTAAAACATTAATTACGTATTTAACTTTTTATACCAAAACAATATTTATGTGTAAAATAAATAATAAAACCATCTATATTTAAAACAAGTTGCAGTTTATGAACAATAAAGTGGCGTGATAACATAAGCGCTAAGTGAGGGGGGGGGGTTAAAGGGGCGCAATCAAACCAAGCTCGGCCCTTGTGTGCCGCTATATAGCAAATATTGTTGTCATCGGCTGTAGCGGTGCTAGAGGGGCCTAATCAGCCCCCAAATTTTCTTAAGCGAGAAGAAGATATGAACTATTCACAAGGAGAGGGGGGGGGGGGTTGCGCTTGATAAATGTCTGTAGGGAGCTCACAATTTGTATGGGAGTTCCTGAGCTTCTGCTGAGGCAGTTTGGCATTGTATTTTGTAAAGACCTTTGCTGCCCCAACCGGGAATTGAACCCTGGATCCCCGAACTGGCCAGCCGACGCTCTACCGTTGAGCTACTGGGGCGAAATTGCACGCTCTAATCGTCGAAGTGGACTCTGCATTCTTCACCCTCTAATATCAGATTGGCGGGCAATTGACACTCTGACTGACCATCTCCTGCTATTTTTACCTCAGATTAGCCTCCTGCTACTACTATTTTTACACAGGTCAAGCAGCATCGGGCGCGGTTAGTACTTGGTGGGTGACCACCTCGGAACACCGCGTGCTGTTGGCCATCTCGGGTGCGGTATCCCCGTGGTTTGCGCGCTAGATTTGCACGCTACCACAAATGCCGCCGTGTTCATGCGGAGTACGATCACGTTAAACATGTGGGTCCGTAAGTCCTTCCGAGAGGTTGGTGGTAGGGGAAGGAGGGTACGGTCCCTGTGGATGCCTCCCCCACTGGGTTCCGGTCTAAATTGGGTGGCACTTCCCGGCCGTCCATACAGTTACCTTACACCATTCTGGTAGGTCGGACGGTCTGGGTCTCAACAACAACAACAGGTTAGTATTCTCTCTCCCACTGGGTTCCGGTCTAAATTGGGTGGCACTTCCCGGCCGTCCAAACAGTTACCTTACACCTTTCTGGTAGGTCGGACGGTCTGGGTCTCAACAACAACAACAGGTTAGTATTCTGTGTGGTCGTTATGCTCTTAATTTGAAATCGGCGCTCAATCTTCCAGAGTCCACTGAATCCGTGCTAGGCGTACTAGGGTCACTTTCAGATTTCCGACATCTTTGCACTAACCTGCAGGGTTGATTTGTGCGGTCGCCATTGTAAAGACCCTTGCTGCCCCAACCGGGAATCGAACCCTGGATTTCTGAACTGGCCAGCTGACGCTCTACCGTTGAGAAACGAAATTGCAAAGAACGAAATTGCAATATCTTATCGCCAAAGTGGACTCTGCAATACAAAATAAATTAATATTCATTTTAAGATCCTCCCTATGTATTTCTTGGATTTAGTAGTTAACTATATATTTGAATTGAATTGAATTGCAGTATTACAGAGTCTTAGAATCACTCCAAAGTTAAAATCCACTTAGATTAAGATTTAGATTAGAACTTCACAATTATAGGACAATACATTCAATTTAAAATTCTAAATTATGTCACAATGCTAATTAAGTTTTGAATACCCACATATCTTCGGATCTCATTTGCCTTAATCGTAGCTTATCAAAATAATCGAACCGTTTGAAGAAAATATAGAAAATTATTCCTTGCTTTGTTCAAAATTTTCGAAAATTTAAAAAAAAAAAAAAATTCAGCTCAGAGTTTTAGCTTCAAACTTCTGGGCACATTAACAAAAGCCTTGGTAGTTATTTAAAAACTTCTCAAATATGTGAACCACTCTCTTTTCTCATCCTTGAAATTTAGTTTTTCAGTAAGAATTGTGATCAGCATTTCAAGAGAGAACCATAAAGGCCATTTCAAAATATCCATTAAAACGCGTAAACGGAATTTTCATTGGTGAAAAGGCGATTTAAATTTGAATTGACGCAAAAGTTTTGAAAGAATTGAGTTTTCACACAATGAGGAAATATTATCTTTTTTCGATACGCTTTAATTACTGTTTGATTTAGAGCAGAAAATATGGAATTCTAAGAGAAAATTGTCTTGAAGTTGTAATAAAATAGTGAGCAAACAGCATTTGCTGCACTATAGAATATTTCTCCCATGTTGTAAATAAAAGTAAAGTTTTTTATTGATTGGAATAGTGCTTCTAAAACTGTAGTACGCGTACATCCCTGGTAGACGCGAAAGGGTTAAAAACGGTATGCGGTTAAATTTGTTAACTTTCTTTTCTACAGACAGGAACAGTTCTATGTATATAAAAAGAGTAGCGTCGCCAACAGAATTTTTCGGGTCTCTATGCAATAAATTTATCTACTACCCCATTTTTATAAGTTATTGGCCTTTTTCCAAAAACTGTTCATGCGGTCCGGACCCCAAGCCCACCCCCCGACTCCTATGTAAAGCAATTAACCCCTCTGTCAACAGCCTTGCAAATACGACAGATGGTCGAAAAATAACATTTTAAACTAAGTTTAAAATACTTTTTTTTTTCGGCGGGGGGGGGGGGGGGTGTCATCGAATCAGAAGTTTACAGTGCTAGATATCATGTAGCCAATGTAGACCGTCCGACATACCCGAAGGTGTAAGGTATATGTTTGTACGGTCGGTAAAGTGCCACCCAATTTAGACCAAACCTAATGGGGGTGGCAATCACAGGGACCGTACCATCCTTCCCCTGCCCCATCATTTCTTGGAAAGACTAGCGTAATTGCTCAGTGAATGGGAAGAAGTTATAACACCAATCCAGGCTGGAAATACTTTTACAACGTCAAACAGTGCGATTCTGAAATTCCCCCCACTAAAAACAATGTCATTTTTGCCCTGTTTTTAAGCTTTACAGAATTCACAATTTTTAAATCAAGGGTTTCTTGGAACGTATATAAAGTTCTAGTAGCTATTACGTATTACGTAACGTTGTTTCATGCTATTTCAACTTATTTTTTTGTAATAAATGATATTTGTTTCATGGCTTCTTCAGTTTCATGGAAGCTTCACTCTCTGAAAGCAGAAGAAAATTCATAAATCAACTCGCTTTTTCGATAAATTATATTTATGTGGAATTATGCTTTATTAAGGATTTGATGCATATAGTTGTAAATTTAACGATATTTTAACGAGTGCAAAACCTGTCGGTATCATTAAAATATGTCTATACATTTATGCGTTTACTAGTATATTTATATGTTTCTAAATAAAATAATACTATGAGCATTTTAAATAAGCATTTTGACATCCTAAACTAGTTTACAGTGGTTTCATTTTTAACAATTTAAATGAAAAAAAAATTTGAATAATTTTAAAAACGTTTCTTTCGTATAGATTTTTATTATTTTTAAATGATTTTTTTTTTGTAATACTGTGTATTAGTTTGTATTCTATCACTTTTGGATTGGATTTTTAACACTTTCCAACACAGTTGAAAAGTGTTTATGACTTTGTTCATTCACTCATTCTGTCTGTCTGTCTGTCTGTCCTGTCCCTTCGCACGTTAACTGCCGTAAAAATGACTTTATCAAAATGAAATTTTAGTATGTTGTTGAGACGGTCTGTGGGGCATATGGGAATGTTAAAGAATAATATCACGCAATTAGTTCTGAATTTATCCCGGGTTGCAAAAATGAAATACACTGAACCCCATAAGACCTACTTTTTCGAACATTTTTTAAGCGGAGTTAAAATTCACAAACTGTTTTAGAAATTTTAAAAAATATTCAAATTATCACGTAAAATGTGTAAAAAAAATTTCATCAAATTATGTTAAGTAGTTTTTTAAATAAAAATTAAAATAATAATGACACCCATATTATATGAAGAGATCACGGGATTCATTGCAAAATAAAATATGGCATTCATTTTTTTTTCGCTGTGTGAAAATCGCGGTTTTTAAGGAATGTTTATATTTATATTTAGACCTAAAACTGCTTTATTTTTGCATATTACCTTTGTATCTAAATTCTGTGCCTACGAAATTACAATATTTTTTATTTTAAATGATCACTAAACTTTGATTATTTCTACAACGAAGCCTAATTTTAACGTGTAAAGAATATAAACAAATCAACGATTGTAAGATGTGTTGCTGTAGTTGTGAGACCCAACAACTCATCTTACAATCGTTGATTTGTTTATATTCTTTACACGTTAAAGAGTTGTATAAGAATTGCTGAAATTTTTAAAGCAAAATTATTTTGCTCTTCTGACTCTGAGTTTGGAATGTAAGTGATATGAATGAAATTGATTTTACATAGAGAAGCAGACGATTTTATAGCATTGCCTTTTTTAAAGTTTTTAAGTTTCCAAGTAAAATAAATTATTGTACTGTGATAATTTAAAAAATATCACAGCTGAATGTATCGCATTTCAGAGATGTTTAAATAAAATTGCATATCAGTTGGAAAGTGTTTCATAATCAATGCTTTATGCATGATTAATTTTTCTTATTGATAAATAAAATCGCTTATAACAGTCCTTAATGATGTTCTCAAAGCAGATATGCTACTGCTGAATTTTATTCATATAATCTTTCTCACTGTTTTTATTCATTAAAACATTTTTTTAAATGTTTTTGTTTAATCATTTTATTGATTAAACACTTTTTAACTTTTCTAAGAAGAGTAATTCATTAACTTTTCAAGAGTTCATTTAATAATTTCATTTAAAATTATTTTCATTTCTCAATGAAGTGGGTGGGGCTAAATTTATTCTTTTTATTTTCTTATTCTCTTCATTTTAACATAATCATCTACCAGCATTTATATTGTATTTCCTATCGTATATATATATATATATATATATATATATATATATATATATATATATATATATATATATATATATATATATATATATAATCTTTTAATTGTACATTTACTTTTATTATTTACTTCTGAATTCTACCATCTACCTTTTGATTTTCATATTTGCAAAAACTTTTTTAAAAAAGGTAAAACCTGTTGTAAAGCTGCATTTGCGCTTATTGCAGAATTTATTCTCTTTTTAATTTAAATTTTATTTTGTTTTGATTATTATTATCGCTAACGCATTTCTATACTTTTAACTACTAGCCCATCTATGTCTTAAGAAATGGTTTTTTTTGTACAGGCAGTAGTTTATGCATAATTTACGATTAAAATCTTTCATTTTTACTTTCCTTATATACATAATGTATAAGGAAAGTATTGTGACGGGGTCGAAAATTCGAAATCGAGTTTTCGACGGGAGAGCACGTTTCAAGCATCCCTGATCACGAATCAAACATTTTTGAAGTGATGTCTGTGTGTGTGTATGTGTGTGTGTGTGTGTGTGTGTGTGTCAGTGAGTCTGTGGAGACGATAACTGACGAACGAATGGACCGATTCGAACCAAATTTGGTACAAAAATCACAATCCGTAAACACTGGAAGCCTATTGTTTTTATGCGTAATCGAATGTTCAGAACCCCCCTAAATTTTCGAATAAAATTTTGAAAAAATCGTCGAAAAATCAAAACCACTAATAAAGTTACGCAAATAGACATTTCTTATGTAATTTTTCATTAGAAAACGATTGACATAAATTTTAGAACGCTAACATGAACCGTTCTCTAGATATTGCACATTTTTCAAAACAATTATTAAAAAGTCATATAAAATGAAAAAAAAAATTTCCTAATGAGAAGCATGTTCACTTTTCATATGTAATACCATGCGATAAATTGGGTGACATCATTCTCGTGTATCTATCTCGTTCCATTCATGAAAAAAGATACTTTGAGTAATACTTTTGTATTTGAACGCCAATAGTCATTTATCTGCTGTAAGAACAACTTATTTCTTCGTTCATAACGCTTGGCGAGATTTTGGCGACGAATTTGGCGGAATGTCGCCAACTTGGCGACTTTTTGAAATGTTGCCAAATTAACGAAAATCTCGCCAAATGGATAAAAATGACGCTAAATTAATGAAAATGATGACTAATTGTCGAAAATTCAATATCTTGGAAAGAATATTAGTATCTACTATAAGAAAAACCTATTTTTTTACTGTAAAAGTAGTAAATTCATTACATTATATAAGGAAAGTCATGTGTTGCCCACATCAGATTTTTTATTTATAAATCCATTATGTTATTAGCTGCTTTGCGCAATATCATGATGAAAGTTTTATATTCTGTATTATTTAGTATTTTATATCCTGTTTTCTATATACTGACTTCTATTACATCTTTTAATTGTACATTTACTTTTATTATTTACTTCTGAATTCTACCATCTACCTTTTGATTTTCATATTTGCAAAAACTTTTTAAAAAAAGATAAAACCTGTTGTAAAGCTGCATTTGCGCTTATTGCAGAATTTATTCTCTTTTTAATTTAAATTTTATTTTATTTTGATTATTATTATCGCTAACGCATTTCTATACTTTTAACTACTAGCCCATCTATGTCTTAAGAGATGGGTTTTTTTTTGTACATACAGAAGTTTATGCATAATTTACGATTAAAATTTTTCACTTTATATATATATATATATATATATATATATATATATATATAAACTAAAAAAATTAGAAAAATAAAAATAGGAAAATAGGATACATTAATATTAATGTTTTGAATTTTATTTTCGTTAAAAAATTGTAACTTTAGCCAGTTTGATACTACGATTTGAGCGCCCTTGTAATGGTGTATGGTGGCATTCTCGTTTGTCCATTTCTTCTTTGGATCGCTTGCTTGGTGGGAATTTTCATCCGTGTTTCATGTTCATATTTATTCTGTTTTGCTTGTATGGGTGGTTGTCCTGTCTCCTGCTCTGATTCACTGGACGGGTCTGGGAGGGTAGCTGTGAACGTCTGTTCTGCCTCCTGATTGTAGTTCGTCGTGTTCATTCCGGTGCTTCTCGATACTTTTCATACTGTTGTGGTTGATCGCAATTACACATGGTGAAAGAAGAAGGGTTCTTGCCTCATGGTAATAATAGATTTCCTAATTTTTCTTATCTTCAATTTTTCATCTTTTGGTGCCTGTAGTGTGAGTTTGGGTATTTATAGTAATGTACTATTGCTCAATCTGTACCAGGCATTTGTTTGGGTTAATTAGAATTAAATACTCAGAGCTGAAGATGAATTTAATTCTGGTCAATCTTCGAATTTGGGCCGGTGCTGTTCTTTTCTATTATCGGCATTATGGCCGTGGTTTTGCTTCGATGGTGATGTTAATATTTCTCGATTACTTGAATTGATTATTTTTATTATTACATTTTTCTAATATTATATATATATATATATATATATATATATATATATATATATATATATTCTTGAATTCTATTCATAGTATCTTATATTAGCCAGACATCACTATTCTCTTGTATTAATAATACTTTTAATTTTATATCCACTTAAATATAAGCCTTACATATAATATAAGCCTTACATATTACTTAAATATAAGCCTTAAATATAAGTCCCATTTTTTTTTAAGCTCTTATTGTATATTATTACTTTTTCTTGCTTTTTCGCATTACTGTTACTTATTTCTTACGATTGGCAATAGCAGATTATTTCTTTTTCCTATGCGAATGGCAACACTGGTCTCTTCATTCTGGGTTCCAGGGTTCGACTGGTTCGTGCATATGTAGTGTATATTCCAGGTATTCTTGTTTCCTTTATTTTTCCTTCTTTATGTATGTTGTCCAAGTAGAAATAGTTTATAGATATAATCTATCTATTTCTTCAGAAACATACATATTTTGTGTTTGCTTCGACAAAATACTTGGACCCGAAGAAGAGTTTTGGCGAAGTGAACAATTCCATTATTTAGGCCTAGCCCTTGTCCACGTGTATTGCATTAATGCTTGGATTTTATATGTTTTTCTCTTATCGATTCCATACCTTTGATTTTTGTTGATTATCTTTGACTCGAACTTGATGACTCGAAATTTGTATTTTTTTCCATTTGATTGAAGATTTGCTGTTTAATACTTTTATTTTGTAGGTTTATTATAAAGTTAGGTTTTTCAAGTTGCAGCTTCTCTCTTTTCTATTATTGGACTTGCAAACTATTTTCATTCAATATTAATAAAATATTCCCTTTTAATTCCTGCAACTCAATTCAATTGTTCAGAAATATTACACTTAATCAACTTTTTAGAATTTATAGATTATCAGATAAAAATTTCATGCTTTGCACATAAATAACCTCATAATTACCAGTAAATTAGATGAATATCCAGCATATTTAATAAATGGTATAGTTAATAAATTTCGATTAGCCTAAAATTCTTAATATTCTCTCCTTAGTATCTTATTTTAGCCTTACTTCTATATTGTCTTGTTTCTACATTACAATATATTTTCATCTTACTATTTTGCAGCTTTTACTGTAGAATATCACATTACTGTAGAATATCACATTTACTGATATTACGCAGTACGGTTTTTATTACTCACTTTGGCAACAGTAAATCACTTCTTTACTCTTTATCGAATGGCAACATTGGTCTAGTCATTTTTTGCTCGTCATGATTGTACATTTGATGTGTATTTTAAGGTATTTATGTTTCCTTTCTATATTTTCAATCTTTATGCTTGTCGTCCTAATAACACATGTTTATAGATAAAATCTATCTTGTGTTTCAGAAACAAGCATTTTTGTGTTCATTTAGTTTAAAATATTAGAACTTAATAAAGAATTTTTTCGAAATGAACTATTCTTAAGCCTAGAGCTCTTCCACGTGCAAGCTTTAATGCTTGATTATTTTGGTATTCCTTTTTTCGATTCCTCTCCTTTGACATTTGTTGATTATCTTTAGCTTTCTGAACTGTAATATGTTGCGGCAGCAAAGACATCTGATCAAAGATGCTTGGAACCTGTACCCGAATTATAAGAACGGAGGAGAAGCTAGCTTTTGCTCAGTGTTTATAATGTCGGTCTTGTAAGTAAAGGGTCCCTGGTTCGGGACCCGGCGACTCCCAACCGCCACAATGATGACTGGACGTTTGAAACACGTAACCTTCCTCTCCAACGATCTCACCTCTCAACACGAGATGGCAGCACCCCACGGAGTCAGAAACCTTGACACTCCCTTCCTGGTTAACCACGACTGACCGTCACGCCCGAGGCGACACGCCTCCCGGCCCACTTCAGCCTCTCAACTGCATTTTGGGGGGACACGCGGGGGTTTTCACAGCGACCCTCCTCCTCGCCGAAATTAGACCGGTGTCTTTCTCATCAGGTGAGGGAGTGTGCGGCAGCAAAGACATCTGATCAAAGATGCTTGGAACCTGTACCCGAATTATAAGAAAGGAGAAGAAGCTAGCTTTTGCTCAGTGATTATAATGTCGGTCTTGTAAGCAAAGGGTCCCTGGTTCGGGGCCCGGCGACTCCCAACCGCCACAATGCATTATAATTTTCTCTTTATTGTTGAATTTCATTTTATTTCATTATATTTTAATATTTATATCTATATATATATATTTGTTTGGGGAACGTCGTCAGGGGCAAATTTCTCAACAAACATTCAAAATATCCATTTTTCTTATTATTTCAAAAACCAAAGGACATGTGCCGGACAGTGGATGAATAAATCAAGCATTTTCGACAAAATGGACTAGAAAGGATCCCAATTATTACAGAATCATATGGCATATTAGTAGAATATAAGAAAAGTACCAGAAATAATTCAGCTGAACATTTCAGATAAGTACAAAGAGCAAGCATGCTTTTATATCAGAATTAGGGTAGTAATTTTATCGTTGGAGAAAAAAAGGTAAAATTCGCAGACGGTCACGGAGTAACGCGCAAAATTTCGCGGCCAAGGATTTTTGCTCACATTTCCAAAAAGTTAAGAAACAGAGATACAAATAATAATAAGTTCTGAACAATTCAGGCTATGTCGTATAAAATAACTCTAGAATCTCTTCCTCTTAATTCGAAGAAAACACAGACTACAGAGATTTAGAACTACCAGCCATTTGATCTCGAAACAAGCTCTCTATGGCTAAATTCTCAGTAGAATTAAACGTGCTGCTGTGGTAAATTACTGCGGTTTTCTCATATTCATTCGCCAGAAAGTACTTTGTTAGATAGTGTGTGGAATACTCATATATATATAGGATATAAAAGGATATATAGGATATCATAGGACATAAAATATCCTGCAATACTGCCGACTAACTAACTCTTTCAATTTGAGTTATTTGAGCCATATATTTCTATATCATGTACGATAGTGTGCAAGACTGCCAATACAAATTTGTACATTCGGTTGGGCAAGCAGATACTCTCAGCTGTAAGGTGAGCCGCTTAGCTAGGGGGCATAGAATAACTACTGCGTAACTTAATCAGCATTATATTATATAAATATAATTTTTAATTGATAATTACGTTTATGAACTATTCAAATTCTGTCAAGATTTTCATTTATGTAGATGATGTTTTGATAATTCATACATACACAGATGATGCATACATACACACCCCTCTCTACTGGACTGTGTTTATTGTCCTGTAACATGTTTTATATTTAGAAAAAGGTCGTTCGTTATCAACACTGTTTGTGGGTGACCGTGACTTTAGTAGCTAGGAAAACGATCTTTCTTCGCATTCCAGAAATTTCTCAAACCTAATACGAAATTCGCTTTTACATTAGCTTTTTCTGAACAAAATTCACATTTTAGTGGGTTCTCATCTTCGAATAGGAATATGGCTGAAAATAAACAAATCTTCTTCGTCGTCTAAAAGGTCCAAGGACGTTACGTATTTGATATTCGAGAAATTTCAGAAAAAATCTTAAAATTCGCGAAGAATATCGCGGAAATAGTGATATAATATATTGAAATAGTGATATATTGATATTGAAGCGGGCCACGAAGCAACAATCAAAGTTGACAACTGTTAATAAATAAGCCGACAACTTTTCCCGACTTTACTTGAGTAAATGAGGTCGCGCTTTTTGTCGGCCCTGAAGAAGAAAGCTGTTTTTTGCCTTTAAAACTAATAGACCGATTTTGTTTATGTATGCTGTATTTTGTATATATGCTGTTGTGTATTATGCTTTCTTTGCTGTATTATTAAGTTTTTATTTATTGTGCTATTATTGCAGCTGCTTTTGGACGATTATTTGGAAATGTATTTAATCATGAATCAATATTTGGTTACGTGTTCCTTGATCTCTACGCTTACGTTTCGTTTCGTTTCGTCCCATAGAGGCAGAAAGGTATTGTATGAGTATGTCACAAAAACTATTCCAGGCGAAAATACACATCACTATTGAAGGTAAATTGATACCATGACTATTCAAGATAAAAGGATATCAGGATTGTTTAAGTATTTGAAGTAAAGACCACTTTAATTCGATAAGACCAAATTAGAGTTGATTTTCTGTTATTGTTCAGCTAACTTTCTCGAATCAATTACATTTTAATTTATGCAAGACTGTAAAAGATAAAATTATTTTTTCACTCATTATACATTTAAAGCTTTAATAGAATTTTACCCAGACTGTGAAAATAATCAATTTGTGATCTTAATTGCTCTCGTATTCATTCAACAGAGAAACGCGCGTTTGTCAATATTTTAAAGTCTGGGATTAGAACCGATACTCGACAATAGAAGTGCTCTTAGAAACGTGCAAACAAAAATATTTCTTAATTAGTCACTGAATAATTAAAGCAAGGGACGCTATTTCCCGTTATCCCACGACTTATCTGATAATAGGCTTTTAATGGGATTCAGTAATATATAAACAGAAGTTCTATTGAAACACAATTTCATTTATTAGATTGTATTAAACAAGGAAACTTGAATTGAACTTGGCCCCGCAGTTTAAAGGAGGCATGAGAAGCAAAATTTAATTGTTAGAAACTTTCCGACAGTTTAAAGTGTACAATTGGATCTCAACTAATACGGAGTTCCAACGGTCAAGAGGAGGGAATTAGGTACTGATTTCAATTCAAAATAATGGAATAACAACTGCCGTAGGTGTATACCGCAATAGCCTCTGGTATTTTGCATTGTTGATATATTTTACAATGATATCAAAGGCAAAGAATGATCGTTGTATAGTTGAATAATTAGAGGAATTAATCGTAGATTATAAACAGTGCCAAAGAAAAATATGAAATGGAGCATTTAAAATTTCTATATTTTCCTATACAAATTGTGGGCCTGCTTTAAAAATATATCACGACTCCCGCCCCCTTCTATATTTGATTTTCCCCTCTTTGTGAATCTTTCTCCTCCATTAAAAAATTATATATATATATATATATATATACTGGATCACCAGGTTTTGTTTGACACTCGGGCCTCTCACTCGAGTGGTATTTGATCCCAAATGGGCAGCCCTGGGTTCAATTTGAAGAAATATGGGGTTCAAAAAGTCTTTGTTTATGTATGCTACAGTGCCGGATAAAGATCGCTTCAGTCCCTATGTGCTGAAAATTTTAGTACCTCTCTCTATAGGAATCGTTAACTGTAGGAAAGGGTATGCTTACCATTTCCCAAACTTTTCAGTAGGCATAAAAAACTGATTGTCTTTTATCACTAGGACCACTAATACTCGTATGTGGGAGTGACCTTATATCTCACCTCGATGGGGTCAGGGATCCGCTAACTGATAAGTGCATTAAAAAAATTAAAGGCATGACTGGATTTAAAAATTTATAATTAATCAACGGATGGGGTCTGTGATATATTTAGAAGCTGCTGTTAAAATATAAACATTGGACGGCACATCAATTTTAGTATATCATAATACTATAAAAATCGTTTTAGTATATCATAATACTATAAAAATCGTTTTAGTATATCATAATACTATAAAAATCGAAGAGGTTTAAAACGCACGAAAAGTATATATTTTTAAAAAATGTGTTTGTGAAAGCGTGTGGAGAGAGAGCGAGAGAGAGAGAGAGAGTCTGTGGAGACGACATCTCACGAACCAATGGAGCAATTCAAACGAAATTTGGTACAGAAATTACAATCAGTGAATACTGGAAGCTTATTGTTTTTAAACGCAATCGAATGTTCGGTAGACACCAAAATTTTTAATAAAATGTTGAAAAAATCATCAAAAAATTAAAACTTTTAATAAAGTTACTTTAACAATAATTTTTTATGTAATTTTTCTTTAGAAAACGATTGACATAAACTTTCGAAGGCTAGCATGAACCGTTCTCGAGATATTGTACATTTTTAATTAATGTATCAAAAAGTCACATAAAATTAAAAAATAATATTAACTATTACTTTTCTTATATACATAGTATAATGGATAAAGAAAATATTGTGACGGGGTCGAAAATTCGAATTCGAGTTTTCGACGGGAAAGCACGTTTCAAGTATCCCTAAATACGAATTGAGCGTTTTTGAGGTGATGTCTGTGTGTGTGTGTCAGTGAGTCTCTGCAGACGATATCTCACGAACAATTGGTGCGATTCGAACGAAATTTGGCACAAAAATTACAATCCATGAGTACTGGAAGCCTATTGTTTTTAAATGCAATCGAATGTTCAGAACACCCCCAAATTTTTGAATGAAACTTTGAAAAAATCATCAAAAAATCAAAACGTTCAATAAAGTTAAGTAAATAATCATTTCCTATGTATTGCTTAATTACAAAACGATTGATATAAATTTTAGAACGCTAGCATGAACCGTTCTCGAGATATTGCACATTTTTAAAATAAATTTATCAAAAAATCACAAAATTAATAAAAAGTATTAATTATTGTGGAATATATTCGCTTTTCATATGTAATATTATGCCATAAATTCGTTAAACTCATTCTCGTGGATCTCGCACTTTCCATTCACGAGAGCAGATACATTGGGTAATAGTTTTGTATTTGGACATTATTTGTCATGTATGTACTATAAGAATAACCTATTTTTCCGTCCATAACGATTGACGAAATTTTGGCGACGAACTTGGCGGCATTTTTAATTGTTGCCATATTGACGAAAACGTCGCCATATTGATAAAAATGTGGCCAAATTGATAAAATTCCCGCCAAATTGTAAAAATGGCGCCAAATTGATAGTGTAAGCCAAATTGATAAAAATGTCACCAAATTGATAAAAAGGACACTAAGTTAATGAACATCACGACTAACTGATTAAAATTCAATATCTTGGAAAGAATATAAGAATCTACTATAGGAAATACCTATTTTTCCGTTCGTAACGCTTGGCGAAATTTTAGCGACGAATGTTGGCGGCATATCGCCAACTTGGCAACTTTTTAAACGTTGCCATGTTGACGAAAATGTAGACAAATTAATAAAATATCGCCAAATTGATAAAACTGTCGCCAAATTGATAAAACTGTCGCCAAATTGTAAAATGTCCCAAAATTGATAAAAATAACACTAAATCTATGAAAATGAAGACAAATTGATGAAAATTCAATATTTTGGAAGAACATAAAATTCGACTATGAGAATATCCCATTTCTCCGTCAGTCCATAATGCTTGGCGAAAAATTCGGCGATATGTCACCAACTTGACAAATTTTTAAATGCTGTCAAATTGATGAAAATGTCGCTAAATTGATAAAACTGACGCTAAATATGAAGTAATGTTTTGTAAAATTTTAATTCTGTCATATGACGGACATACCTTCTAGTATATCAGAAATGTTCTTTTCTCCTTTTGTTTGTAACAATTAGCTATACATTTAACGAATTTGGTGAATAATCTAGAGAAATATAGCCAACTTGGCGATGTTTCATACAAGATTCCATCCATCGAGCCTGGCCCACATTATATATTTTTTTAGGTTTACTGGATTTTGAATCTTTTCCTCTTTTTCGTGTTTTCTTATTTTTCTTCTCAGTAATTCCGCAGCTTTGGCGATACGCACAACTTTTTACTTTGACGTCATCGATTGCTATGCTACAAGATCCTGTTTTGTATATGTAGAAGCTTTGATCATATTCTTTTCGTATTTTCAAAACAGCTTAACTGTTGTCGCAAATTTTGAGAAAATGGAGCAAGTACGACCCTCATTTTGACCTGGGGTGCACTTACTCCTGCTTTCGGTAACGCACTTTTGTCCTGCTGCTAATAATTCTGGGGGAACTGCGACCCACTCTCCAAAATCAAATGAAGACTTGATATAACAAAAATGATCAGAAAATAATGGATCAAAAGCTAGCATTTACCACTTAGAATGAATATATATTTAAAAATGTTCATTAAAAAATAAAAATAATCGGTATGAATTAAATTACGACAACAGATGGCAGCACCAAAAATATTTTGAATTCAAATAAAAAAATATAGTCTATGTTTTTTGGGGCATTAAATTTAGTTTTAATATAATCTAAGCATTGCATTTTATCTTTCAGAAAATATTTCGCAACTGTTTGAGCAGAATTTCGGCGAAATATGTGTGCCGCGAAAGTTAACAAAGCGCGGATAGGGCAGAAAATTTACTGACGCTCACCCTTAAAGCATTTTTGATGTAACTGAGCCGGTCACAAAGAGCTAACAGGTGTAACCTAACCTTCCCTAATCCCTACAAGGCGAGTGAGGTGAATCCAATTCCTTCAAGAGTGTCGTCCACTTCATTGGAAGTGAGGCCAATCATAACGGCACTTAAAGATTTTTAAACACAACTAAGGCTACTTATTCTCTCCACGAGAGCACAAAACGATTCAAAGACATTTGTTACTTTTACAAGGTGAATACGCACTTACCCCTGAAACGTACTTACTCCACGTTACCATAGAATTTTTTGAATTGAATATGCCTACAACATTTATTTGGTTTAATTCCATATGTGAATAAAATTTATATTCTACTTTTCCTTGCGGCACTATCGTGTAGAGGAGCACATTGAAAAACTTGTTTTTTCTCCCCTCATAATTTAATTGTAAATTATATATATATTTTTTTATTTAAAGGAAACAATATTTTGTTTTTATATTACTTTTTTGGATTTTCTAGAGAAAATTCGTATCATATATTAAAATATTTTAATAATTAATTCATCAATTAGACGTTAGTTTCATTTGCTTAGAGTCATTTTTGCAATTTTGCTGATATTTTCGTCAATCAGGGGCGAAATATCGCCAAGTTGGCGACACTTCGCTAGATTATTCACCAATTTCACCAAATGCATTACCAAGTGTTACAGACAAACTGAAAGAAGAGCATTTCTTATATGCTAGAAGATATGCCCGTCATATGACGAAAATCATAATTTGCGAAACATTACTTCCCCTTTGGCGCCCCTTTTGTTTAATTAATTTGGCGACATTTTTGTTATTTTGGCAACATTTAAAATAGTCACCAAGTTGGCGGCGTTCCGCTAAATTTCTCGCCAAGCTTTATGGAGAAATAGGTTAGTCTTATAGTCTATTCTTTTGTTCTTTCCAGGATATACAGAGTGTCCCAAAAACATTGACCTCGGCTTTTATGCCTTAAATATTGATCTTAGACATATATAATAAATTACAACGTTGCTTAGAAAAAGGTACAGAATTTTATGAAATCGATTGAAATTTTCAAGGGAATTAAATTTTAAAAAATACAAAATTTAAATTTTTATACGGCCCCCGTACAAAAACATTTCCAATGAGTAAAGTGTGCCCCATGCACTAATAAGGTGATGTACAAAATTTCAACATTTTATCGCAAAAAATCCCACAGGAAAGACAAAAATGCTGACTTAAACCGCTTTTCGATGCATCGACATGGGTTCTCAGAGGGGGAAAAATCATGTCGTCAGATCGCGTTTCAGAGGTCATACACAAATTACGAAAGAAAACAATGATTGCATAAATAAATAATAATTTTGCTATTTATTGGTACAAAAGTATCTACACTGTGTAGAAATAATAACTTTACACAAACATCACAAAGCTTGTTTAGAATGTTTCCATCCATGCCAGAGATCCATTAAAGATATTATTTGCCTATGATGCATTTCTGAGTTGCGTTATTTGCACTCTTGCTGTAAACATTTACATTTTAATTTGTGATTAATCCCTCACCAACTTTGTTTAAACATATCTCTGGGACTTTTTATGATAAAATATTGAAATTTTGTATATCACCTTATTAGTATATGTTGCACATTTTATTATGGTGCACATTGGAAATACTTTTGTACGGGGGCCGTATGAAAATTTAAATTTTGTATTTCTTCAAATTTAATCCCCTGAAAATTTTTATCGATTTCATAAAATTCTGTACCTTTTTTTACGCAACTTTGTAATTTATTATATATGTCTAAGATCTATATTTAAGGAATAAAAGCCGAGGGCAATGTTTTTGGGACAGCCTGTATAACGTCCATCAATTAGTCTTCATTGATTTAGCGTCGGTTCAACAGTTTGGCGAATTTTTATCAATTGTGTGATATTTTCGTCAATTTGGCAACATTTAAAAAGTCACCAAGTTGGATTAGTCTTCATTGATTTAGCGTCGGTTCAACAGTTTGGCGAATTTTTATCAATTGTGTGATATTTTCGTCAATTTGGCAACATTTAAAAAGTCACCAAGTTGGATTAGTCTTCATTGATTTAGCGTCGGTTCAACAGTTTGGCGAATTTTTATCAATTGTGTGATATTTTCGTCAATTTGGCAACATTTAAAAAGTCACCAAGTTGGAGATATTCCGAGGAGTTCGTCACCAAAATTGTGCCAAACGTTACAGATGGATTAATCCTATAGTAGATTCTTATATATTCTTTCTAAAATATTGAATTTTTTTTAATTAGTAGTCATTTTTCTTGATTTAGCGTCATTTTTTATCAATTTGGAGACATTGTCGTTAATTTGGCGACATTTAAAAAAGTCGCCAAGTTGGCCACATTTCTCTAAATTCGTCGCCCAAATCTCGCCAAGAGTAACGGACGGAGAAATAAATTATTCTTATAGCAGATAAATGACTATTGGCGTCCAAATATAAAAGTATTACCCAAAGTATCTTTCCTCATGAATGGAACGAGCTAGATCCACTAGAGCGATGTCACGAAATTTATCGTATGATATTACATATGAAAACTGAACATATTTCACAATAGTCAATAATTTTTTTATTTTATGTAATTTTTTGATAAATTTATCTGAAAAATGTGCAATATCTCGAGAACGATTCATGCTAGCGTTTTTTATTTTTTAAAGTTTGTGTTAATCTTTTTCTAATAGAAGAATTACATAAGAAATGACAATTTGCGTAACTTTATTAAAGGTTTTTAATTTTTGATGATTTTTTTTCAAAATTTCACTCGAAAATTTAGGGTGTGTGTGTGTGTGGGGGGGGGGTTGAACATTCGTTTGCGTTTAAAAACAATAGACTTCCAGTATTCACGGATTATAATTTTTGTACCAAATTTCGTTCTAATCGCTCCATTCGTTCGTGAAATATCGTCCTATAGACTCACTGACACACACACATTACCTCAAAAATGTTTGATTCTTGTTCAGTGATGTTTGAAACGTGCTTTCTCGTCGAAAACTCGAATTCGAATTTTCGTTTCCGTCATAATACTTTCCTATATTATACGATGTATATAAGGAAAGCAAAAAGTTTAAAAAATAACGAACAAAGACAAAAAAAAAAAAAAAAAAAAAAAAAAAAAAAAAAAAAAAAAAAAAAAAAAAAAAAAACGGGGGGGGGGGGGGGGGGGGGGGAAAAAAAAAAAAAAAAAAAACCCTTTAAAATAATATGAAAAAGCACTGCTCAGACGCATCATAGAAATGTCCATACAGAATTTGTTTGTTGGCCATGAACAGCAATCGATGAGACTTCTATCAGGTTTGGACATACAAATTTGGGCACCATAATGTTAGACCGTGTAGTTTAATAAAAAATAAACTTGCTACATGTTCGAAGAATACTGGATCTTTTCTCGGTTAATATTAAATTCTTATTGAAGTCACGCTCGCATTTAGAAGAACTGCAAGATATAATTTTGGTTAAAGTTTTTAAATATTCCAAAATCTGTGGGCACGCAATGACCTCCATTAGATAAATAATCCCTGTGGGCATTCAAACATTTTACAGAGATTCTATTTCATTTTATCTAAATCCAAGATTAACTTCAGATAACCATTAGCTTGGTTCAAGAATTCGCAACTCTTTTGTTGAAATGCCTTCAGTAAGAAATCTATTCATTTTAAATATATTTTTAGTTAACGTATATATTTGCAGAAAATGATCAATTTATTAAAAATATACATTAATATATATTGTTAATATCTATTTTTATTAGCTATATTTTTAGTAAATATTACTTCTCCCCCCCTTTTGATTATATCATTACTTCATAATATTAGGCTTATAAATTTAATGATTTACTGCTATAACATTTTGAAAAAAGTTCCGAAGCGCATTATTTCTCTACAAAAAAGTACCGGAACGTAGTTCCGGTGCGAATACACTGCTACGTCATTTTCGAAGAATTTTTCAAGTTTTATGCTGTGACAACTCAATGTTTTTATTCGGCATAGTTACATCTATCAATATTTTGAGTCTTCAGTTCCACTATTTATTTATTTTTATAGGATAATACGAAACTGATGAATTTGGCCTACCACGGCACGCCACAAAACATTCTCTTGCCGCCCGACATGGCTAAACGCTTTCAAGGAAGCCCACCAAATTTATTTTGAAACCATTGTAAACATATCACTCCAGAGACCTCCACCTCCCTGGTTTGGTATAAGATTACATCACATAAAAATCGAAAAAAAAAAAAACCTCCCTGCCCATTCACCCATCGCCTACCACGTGCGCAGTAACACGCCAGCCGAAAACACATTTAAAATTCGCTGTACTATGACAGACCCAGCAACGGGCGCAATGACTCCGATTCGGGGGCGCAAACAGGTACACGGCTTTGTTCGTCAGCGAACTCCTATTGGCTGGCAGCTCCGCATCATGCACTGCTATTGGCTGCGACGCACGGCCTTTCGGGGGAGCAGTCGGCCTTAGCAACAAAGTGTGAAGACCGCTCCGAGAACTGAGTCGAGTCCAAGGCTGCCTGCCTTTTTCTTGTTGCCTACTCAGCGTCTATCCTCTGAAGTCGAAGAGCTGAGCTGTGGTTACTGAAACCTCGTTCAGTATGCGTCGTTGTCTGTTATCACCGGGGTTCCCCATTTTATCGAATTTAATGTTTAGAAACGTCAGATATTTGGTTTTATCCGCTTGAGGTAGTTTCTGGGGGTTGCAGCAGTATTGGACGTTTTTTACGATCCTGGAATCTCGCGGGATTAGGAATTTAATTTTATTACATTGAAAGGAAGTTGTATTTAGACACATACATTTTGATTCATTTGTCTATAAATATTACAGGTATTTCAACTAGGGGTGGGAATCGATTAATTGACAAAAAAAAAAAGATATTAATGTGTGTATATATATATATATATATATATATATAAGTATATATATCATTAAAATTTAAGAAATTTAAAAATTAACAAAAGTAAAATATCAAACTTATATATATATATTTTTTATTATATTGTCATAAACCTTAGTAATACCGTCACATTTTCCTTTACTTCTCAGTTTTGTAAACGAACAGACAAGTTTGCATTTTCTGATATTAAACTTTATCGAATTTTAAAGACTCCAACGATAAGTCCTCCTTAAAGAGTCCAATGATACTAAATTCTTGCTTTAATGGTGTGGAAGTAGCGGTCAAATATAAAATTCGATTTGCTAGTTGAGCAAGGCTTGAAAACTTAAAATTTTAATAGACGTAATCGGAAGGTCAATCAAAAATTTTATCGGAATTTTAGTAGAATTAATTGATGAGACTATTTAACCAAAATTTTTATCGGGACTACGTCTTAATGGATTAATCGATTCGATTTAATCGATACAGTGCTAATTTCAACAATAATATCATGTTGAGATTTCGTATTTTGTTGAAATATAACAGACTTTCAGTATAAAGGACTGTAGGATATAATGAATATTTTTTATGAAAAGGATATTCATTTTGGTACCTTTTCGCCTTTGTTTATATATACTGACTATACTCAGAAAAATTGGTGAACAATAGTTAATCGTATTATTATTCTAATTCTATGTTCTTCCTTTAAAGAAAGTATGCATATGAAAATTAGGTGACTACAATTGTTTCAAGGACATTACGAGCCCTCTTTATGAGGTCGTAAGCAGGTCTGCCCATGGGAGAGGGGCGGATGCTATCCTAGTTCAGGGGTCCGGGCTCCCAAATTTTTGTTTCTGTTTTTGAGGAAGTGGAAGACATGAAAATTTCACAAAGCGGAGAAAATCAAACACATTGAAGGGCCCAAGATAGATGTTTGTAGGGGGCCTATGTTAAAATAGGCAAAGACGACAGGCGAATGCTGGGGCCAATCTTTCGTGCTCAATACACCTTTTTTATTAAGTTTTATAAGGTTCCCTAGAATTTGCTTTTTCCTAGGGGCACCGGAAAGGGTTTAGGGGACTCTATGTGGGGGAGTCCACAATTTGTATCGGTGACTATATTGGAAGCAGTGCGTATCAATCGAAGAATCAACTTAATTAATTCTTCGATATTGATATATACTGTTTCTGACTTGATATAGTCATCAAATGTCTAATATACATCAATAAAAATATAAGCACTAAAAAGTCCTAAAATTTTAAAATAATTGTCATATAAGAAAAGTAATAAATTTCTTATAAGTTTTGCTAGGCGCTCTTTTTCTCACAAGCTTATTTTCATTTTCACAAAGTTGGATTTTTTTTATTTTTTTTCATAAAAAGTGGACGCTTCAAAAAATTCCTAAATAGTTCCCTGAATGTGCATATTTGGTCGGACTTTGTCAGAAAACGCAAAAGAGATTGACTGCTAAACGAGGCGAATTCCTCCCTTGTTTAGCAATGTAGATTTCCGGAGGAAATTCCATGTAGCAGCCAGTATTCAGCATTTGAAGATGTCAATAAGAAGTCAGTCTTAAATCGTGTTTCATGGCCAATCCCTGGCTTTGTAGTGAAGAATAATTCAACTGATTTTGTGATTTGTTTTAAAATGACATTTAATGTTTGGTCTACTAGTTTGTGTAATTTGGTTTACTAGTTTGTGTAATTTCGTCTGCTAGTTGTGTAATTTGGTTCTGGGCAAAAGAAACAAGAAAGATCAATCATGCTTAAAGCATTGATTATGAAACACTTTCCAACTTCAATGCAATTTTATTTAAACATCTCTAAAATGCCATACATTCCTCGGTAATATTTTAAAACTTATCACAATACTACATTAATTTATTATATTTGAAAACTTAAACCTTCATCGAAAATTAAACTTCATTCAAATAACGGCATTGAAATATAAATTGCCTGGTTTAAACATCTCTAAAATGCGATACATTCCTCGGTACTATTTTTAAAATTATCATAATACTACGATAATTTATTATATTTGAAAACTTCATCGAAAACAACTGAAATTCATTTAAATGACGTCATAGAAAAAACAAGAAAGATCAATCATGCTTAAAGCATTGATTATGAAACACTTTCCAACTTCAATGCAATTTTATTTAAAAAAGTCGAAAATGCAATACATTCCTCGGTAATATTTTAAAACTTATCACGATACTACATTGATTTATTATATTTGAAAACTTAAACCTTCATTGAAAAAAATGAACTTCATTCAAAAGACGGCATTGAAATATAAATTGCATGGTTTAAATATCTCTAAAATGCAATACATTCCACGGTAATATTTTTAAATCTATCATAATACTACGATAATTTATTATATTTGAAAACTTCATCGAAAACAACTGAAATTAATTCAAATGACGTCATAGAAAAAATAACACGCCTGGATCTCTCTATAAAAGCAGGATTTCATTCATAACTTTCTCCATTTCATTCATCACAATACTATAATAATTTATTTTATTTAAAAATTAAGACCATGGAGCTACAATTCATAAACTTTATGCTTAAAACTTCATCGAAAAATATCGTCCTTCTGTTTATAAAATCAATTAATATTTCATTCATATCAGCCATGCAGACTCCATGGACTGAATTATTTTGTGTTAAAGAAATACAGTAATTCTAATACAACTCATTCTACATATTTTGCTGTTTACATTTTACATAGGTGAAAAATAGGCTTAATTGTAGAAATAATCAAATTTGAATGAGAATTTAAACTCAAATATATTGTCATTGTGTTGTTTTAGTATGTAGATGCACAGAATTTAAGCAGAAATAAAGTAGTTTTAGGATGGATACAACACTCAATATGAATTAAAAAGAACTTTAAAAAATCATGAATTTGAAACAAGATGGATGCCATATCTCATTTTGAAGTGGGTCATGTGATCGTTTCATATCATGGTCACGTGATCGTTTCATATAAGATGTGTAATTATTATTTTAATTTTTATTTAAATAAACTACTGAATATATTTAGCTGAATTTTTTTTTATATATTTTATGGAACAATTTGACTATTACCTAAAATTTTCGAAGCAATTTGTGAATTTTAAATCCGCTTAAAAAATGTTAGAAAAATTAGGTCCCATAGGGCTCAATGTATTTCATTTTTTCAACCCGGGTTCAATCCAAAACTAATTGTGTGATATTATTCATTTATATTCCCATAGGTCCTACAGACCGTCTGAACAACATACTAAAATTTCATTTTGATTAAGTCATTTTTACGGCAGTTATCGTGCTAACGGACAGACAGACAGACAGACAGACAGACAGACAGAATGAACAAAGTCATAAACACTTTTCAACTTTGTTGTAAAGTGTTAATAACACACCTGGCTCTCTCGCGTCCATTTTGTTGCTCCAAGTCCTCTGGACGAGCCGGACGGCCTGGGGCTTTCACACCTGGCTCTCTCTATAAAAGCAACATTTCATTCATACCATTTCCCCATTCATTTCATTCATCACAATACTATAATAATTTATTTTATTTAAAAAATAAGACCATGGAGCTACAAGTAATTAAACTCTATGCTTAAAACTTCATCGAAAAAAATCGTCCTTCTCTCTCATATCAGCTATGCAGGCTCTATGAACTAAATAATTTTGTGTTAAAGAAATACAGCAATTCTTATACAACTCATTCTACATATTTTGCTGTTTACATTTTACATAAGTGAAAAATAGACTTCGTTGTAGAAATAATCAAATTTGGATGATCATTTAAACTCAAATATATTGTAATTGCGTTGTTTCAGTATGTAGATGCACAGAATTTAAGCAAAAATAAAGTGGTTTTAGGAAGGATACAACACTCAATATGAATTAAAAAGAACTTTAAAAATCACGATTTTGAGACAAGATGGATGCCATATTTCATTTTGAAGTGGGTCACGTGATCTTTTCATATCATGGTAACGTGATCGCTTCATATAAGAGGCGTAATTATTATTTTAATTTTTATTTAAAAACTACTGAATATATTTTGCTGAATATTTTTTTGTATATTTTATGGAACAGTTTGAATATTACCTAAAATTTTCGAAGCAATTTGTGAATTTTAAATCCGCTTAAAAAATGTTTGAAAAATTAGGTCCCATAGGGTTCAATGTATTTCATTTTTTCAACCCGGGTTCAATCCAAAACTAATTAGGTGATATTATTCATTTATATTCCCATAGGTCCTACAGACCGTCTGAACAACATACTAAAATTTCATTTTGATAAAGTCATTTTTACGGCAGTTATCGTGCTAACGGACAGACAGACAGAATGAACAAAGTCATTAACACTTTTCAACTTTGTTGTAAAGTGTTAAAAACACAAAAACAATAAGTTATTCAAAACAGTTAAGACTCAGCCACCATGACGAAAAAAGAGAGGAACAGCGTTAGGCCTAAATTGGTGGTTAATTCAGATTAGATTTTTTTTTCAAGACTGAGCATCTTATCCAAAGTAACTAAAATAAATGCTTGTTTCGGATTATGCGGATTATGGTAATAGTTAGTTACTATGAACACAGTAAGCCCAGTCTACAATCAAATACAGAGGATTCAGATTGACAAATTATAAGGAAATTATATGATTACCAGGAACCCTGTGTTATAAGTCCAGGAGCCATATGCTAGCTCAGGGCAGAGAAGATTGAGTGAGAGAGGGTTGAGCTGTGTTCAAGAGGAATGGAGGAAAGATACAAAGTAGACCATGGATACTAGAGTGGAGACTAAGAGTTGAAGGGGCTTCCAATGAGTAAGTGAAGATAGACAGCCGTAATTACGATAGGGTAAATAGAATGAACAGGATTTTAATACATTTCTTAATTTGTATTAAAATTATTTTACATGCAGTTATGCCTTACCGTGTAAGTTAACCACTGCTTAAGTTGCACTGTGGACTTAGACCAAATTATATTAGACATGTAACAGACCATCTTAGATAGCTCAGTTAGCTTCTAGTCAACTATCTATGAAAGTAAATGAAGAGTAATGAAACTATGCTTAAAATTATTTAGTAAGGTATCTATTTCCCAATGCAAAAATTAACGTAATAACAAAATCCTTTTTGCCTTTCCACACATTTAAAAATTGAGTTAAAGCTATATTAAAATCAATACAAGTTCAACTCGTTTGATTATCACTAGCGACCTCTCTTGTAAAACTTTCAAATAATTTTAGCTTACATCAACCCTAACCGGCCGTGACCAGTTAGTGCTGCTACCTGTTGCACATTCTGAGAAACATTCATGGCTCAAATTACACCGACTTCCCCTACTGCAAATTTTGAAAATAAAAACCGAAGAATATTTTTATATCTACCAGTTTAATTTTAACAGTAAAATATCCCAAATTAATTTTGGTACTTTTCCATCTTGCCGGCGCAGGGGATAGAGTCGCCTAAAATACTACAACCGATGCCAAACGGAATATCCCCGCTGGTAACCTTTTACCGCCGCATTTTCAAAACAAGTCGCGGTCCTTTCTTATCAGTCACGTCTTTTTCCTAATACGTCAAAAATGGATGAAAAATCAATGAAAATTTGGGATTTGCCCAGAACAGAGGAAGAATCTGTCAGATTCTTTCAAGCGAAAGGCTTTTGTTTAAAATTGCTACTTGTGATAATAATCATGAAATGAAATTGTATTTCGGAAACGAAATTCAATGGCGCTGCAACCTTTTAACTTGTCGCAGTAAAAGAAGTATCCGGAAAGGCACATGGCTTGAGTCATCGAAATTGAGTTTCTTGAAGTGTGTGAGGTTTATATATGGTTGGAGCGAAGAATTAATTTCAGTTAAATGGTGTGAAAAGCAGTTGGAAATCAGTCACGGAACAGTTGCGGACTGGAATAACTACATGCGCGAGGTTTGTGTGGATTCCTTGCTTAAACGTCAACAACGGAAAATAGAAGGACCTGATATGATCGTTGAAGTGGATGAAAGTATGTTCACAAAGGGCAAAAACAAAGCGGGAAGGATTCTACCACAACAGTGGATCTTTGGTGGAGTTTGCCGTGAAACAAACGAATGTTTCCTTGTGAAGGTGCCAAACCGATCCATGAGCATTATATTAGAAGCAATTAAGAAAAATATTGAAAAAGGAACTATAATATATTCTGATTCGTGGAAATCATATTGCACTGAAACACTGGAAGAGGAAAGTTTCCAACATTTCAAAGTGAACCATAAATACAATTTGTTGATCCGGAAACTGGGACGCACACACAAAAAATAGAAAGACTGTGGGGTAGCGCCAAATGGCGAAATAAGAAACACAGAGGAACGGCACGTCATCATCTAGAAAGTAATCTTGCGGAATTTATGTGGAGAAAAGAAACGAAAGATCCATTTGAAAAAATTTTAAACGATATTAAAATGTTTATGCCTCCAAAGTAAAAAATTCTTAGAACTAACATTTATTAACATTTTTTTATGTGTATACTGTGTGTTGTCGCCAATAAAGTCTGCTTGGCGAAATATAAAAGTACCTTCATTTTTTTTTCACACCTCATTGAATTTTGTACTCGGCGGGCATAAGCATTTTTGAATTTTATTATTAACGAAGACATACACAAAACATTAACGAGCAAAATTGGATAAAATTTTGCAATAATTTTGAATTGAAAGTATTAAGAAATTCGCTCCTCTCTTAAATTGAGTCCCTAACAGATAGTAGGGAAACCAGAAAGGGCTCCACATGCAACCTTCTTTTCCTTTTTTGACCCAGACCGTCTGACCTATCCGAGGGTGCAAGGTGTCTGTTTGGACTATAGATCTTACAAGTACAGATACGATAAGGAGAGTTTTCTCTGCTATCCAGAATAGTAGAACTTGTCACGTGACCCCAGACTCGGGATGCGATGAGTAGAATTGGTTGTTGGACAATGCTGTAGCAAGTGGACCCTACCCTCCGACAGATGGCGATTTTCGGAAGGAGCTCTGGACTGGTAGTGTGAGTGTTAGATCACGTGACAAGTTCTCTATGTTGGATAGCATTGCCTCATTACTGTAATAGTTTCAAATCAGACGTCAAACGTCGTTTTATCGCCAGCGTGATACGCGAAGGAGCCCTCTCTCTTTCTCTCTCTTAAGGTTATTATAGCAGCCACATCAAGAGAAAGGACTCTCGTAATTTGGTTTATCTTTTTATAGGATTACTTACAACTTAGCAATAAAGACACGTTTTAAATGGATTATCTCTTATGGAATTAAATTAATTCAATATTGATTAGATTAAAGAAGCCGATATATAACTTACAATTAAGTAATATAGACACTTTTTAAATTCATTATCTCTTAGATTAGAAATAAATTAATTCAGTATTGACTCAAAGAATCATTTTATTATTTTCTAATGCTATTGTATAGAGGAATTTCATGGATAATCACGACATTTAGACGAAAAAATACACTTAAAGACATCATGAACACATTTCGAACATTTTGGGAAATATTTCCATCAGTGTGTGTGTGTATCTGTGGGGTGCGAAGCACCCCACAGTATCACTATGGCAATTTATATGTAGATGCATTCTGTAGAAAATTAGAAACAGGTAGAATATTTTGTAATAAATGGGATTAAAGCATTATTCGAAATTAGAGATTTTAAATTAGAGAGAGTAATTACAGTCACGAAATTCTATATGTAATTGCATTCTGAAAAAATTAGAATTAGGTAGATCATCATGTAATTAAAGTGATTAGAATACGGGTGAAAGGGAGGGAGGGAGACACAGAGGGCGAGAGAAAGAGTGTGTGTGTCAAAATATAGTACGATTAAAATATAGTGTGGTAACTGCAGGAGAGGTCGACCTTGTTTCGAACGAGTATGAGTAGAAGAGGAATGAGAGTTGAACACCCGCAGAGGAGCACATTCCAATGTGATGACGTCATCGGGCGATGACGTCATCACATTGGAATGTGTTCCTCTTAGTCACGTTATTTATCTGAACTTATCAGGTGACGTCATCCGATAAGGTTATCTTATCGGATGACGTCACTGGATAAGATTATCGGATGACGTCATGTGTTGAAACAGTGGGGTCCGATGATGGAGGACATCATGGAAATTTTGGTGGTGCCCTCTATTGACAGGTTGGAGAACTGTGTTGGCTAAAAGGAAAGAATTGGTTCTGGACTGAGATGGATTCGAACTCGGGACCACTCGCACTGTAGGAAAGTGCTTTTTCCCACGTGGTAGTGCTATTGCTTAGATCGTTTCTACGCTGACGACATGGATTTGGATGCATTCGATACGGAAGCTACTCGCGGACTTGCTGGTGAGCTAGACGAAGATGGACTGCGGCCTCTCAGGGATGCCATGATTGAATATTGTGATACTCTGCCCAAGGATGGATTGATGCCCGCTTGGAAGGAAGAAGTGAAAAACGCTGTGAACTTTTGTGCACTGGCAATCTACACTCTGACGCTACACATCAGGGAGCTACTGACGAATGGACTACTCGGACGGGACGAGGACCAAGTCTCCAAGATTCTGGGTTCGTTTCTTTCTGTAAATTCTTTTTTGTTGGTCCAGAATTTGGATAGGTTTTATGCTAGTAATTTAAATGAGATTTATAACTGTGAAGGAAGTAATTCTAGTGATGTAATTAAATGTAAAATGATAGAACTAGGCTTAATTAATGAAATTAAAGATGAAGATAAACTTAAACCTGTTGAAAATCCAAATAAAAAGAGGAGGATAGAGGGGCAATCTACTATGGATGCTCCTACTAAAAACCAGAATGGAGAATTAAACTTAAAATCTAATGGCAAGGATAACATGGATTGTAGTGAAAAAATTGATAAAGATGTAAATGATAATGTTAAAACTAAGAGTTATGCTGAAATTGTCGCGCAACCTATAGTGTTCAAAAGTGCACCAAAACCAAAAACGGTTCAAAATAGTGTAGTGGTTGAGAAAAAAGACCCAAAAGCGGAATGTTTTTTCATCAAGTTTAATGACAATTACCAGGCTCTCCTTAAAAAATTAAATGAAATCTCAGGTAATAAAGTATCTGGCAAGCTCACAGGAGACATGCTAAAATTGATTCCAAATGACGCTGACGCCTATAGGGTTGTACAACGCCATTTATCTAGTGAGAAAATCCCCTTCCACAGTTTAAACTTAAAGACGGAAAGGCCCAAAAAGGTAGTTTTGAAGGGGCTACCAACAAACTATAACATTGAGGAAATAAAAATCACTCTAACATCCGAAGGATTAGATGTAGTCCGGGTTTCTCAACTGAGAAACACAAAAACGAGATTGTCCCTGCCGATCTTCTTAGTCAGCATTAGGCCTACGGAAGACTGGCAGAGGGTATACCGACTGACAAGATTAGGGTACTTGGCTGTGAAGGTAGAGGCCTTCAGAGCACGGGGCTTCAAAATCTGCTACCGGTGCCAGCAATTCAATCATTCCTCTGAGAATTGCAGCATGCCACCAAAGTGCCTTAAGTGTGCTGAAGAACACTTCACACGTGACTGCCAAAGACCAAGGACAGAGAAGGCAACGTGTGCTAACTGCAATGGAGATCACCCGGCGAACTTCAGGCAATGCCCGAAGAACCCCTGGAACAGAGGAAAGGCACCGGGGTATGCCCCCCCTCCCCCCAAAAATCAGATACCCTCTTGGAGGCAAAAGGCCCTCGGTCTAAACCCTCAGACACCCCATCAGGACTCCTCGCACTCTGTGCCACAGGTTAAAAGAACTCAAACTTCAGCACCTACCAGATCGGTGCAAGAGCAGGCCCCTAAACCGTCGACCTCCAGAGAAATGACTGTGGAGGAAGTGAGAATAGCTCATGAAGACATAAATCAGAGGATAGCAATTGATAAAGCCGCCAAAGAGGCAAGAGAAGCAAAACAAAGATTAGAAAAAAAGGTGCAGGAATGGCAGAAAACTAAACGCGCCCGAGAAGAGCTCGCGCAAACACAGCAGTTAGACAAATCGGCTGAAAAAAAACAAAAGACTACCGAGGTCCAAAAGGATACTCACAAAACAGATCAAACCGCGGTTGAGGCTGAGGAAATTGTAGCTGAGACTCAGGAAATGGAAGCTGAGACTGAACTTGCTGATAAATCCAATGATGAAAAGATGGATGAAATCCTCAACCTCGTCAGAGGATTTATCAGTATGTTCAACCTAGACGATATAAAACATCTGTTGATGCAGCTCGCTGAGTTAATTCAAAAAAAGAGCGATCCAATGCAAATGGTCTTTGAGGCTTTTAAATTAATCGCGGAATTTAATAAAAACAGTGAGAAACAAACCCGCCATGAATAGGTCCCAAAAAGAAAGTTTTAAAATAATATTTTGGAATGCGAACGGCATATCTCCAAGAATAAATGAACTTAGGAGCTACGTAAATGAAAATGATGTAGATGCCCTGCTAATCCAGGAAACTAAAGTTAGAGAAAATAAAAAACTAAATATAGCAAACTATAATAGCTATCATACCCTTAGCTCAAATATAACTGCTAGAAATCCCCATGGAGGAACAGCAATATATATTAAAAGTAATATTCCCCACGAGGAAATAAACAACATAAATCTTCAAGGTATAGAAAATACTAGTATAAAAATTAAAATAAATAATGTAAACCCATTTATCCTAACTTCAATATATGTCAAAAACATGAGTGGTATAAATGTAGCTGCGCAGCTGGAACTGCTTTTCTCGCGATATCCAAACACAATACTCGCGGGCGACTTCAATGCACACCACCGAGCGTGGGGCAGCAGGAGAGCCAACACACGCGGTACACAGATACATAGATTGCTAAACACAACAAACACTGACATCATTGCACCGTCGAGACCAACCTGCTTCTCAGGTGCCAATGGCTCGTTCATAGACTTTGTCCTAACGAGAAACATAGAATACGCTCACACAATTGATACCCTGGATGAATTCGACTCGGATCATCTACCGGTACTGGTGACATTCGATTTGAACACTCCCCTTCCAGCCTCTCTGGGACAAGAGAGGGTGAACTGGAACGTATTCAAAAGAGCACTTTTCGAGCCGCATTTAGCAGTACCCAACATTATGAGCACGGCGGATATTGACTCTGCCACGCACACACTCACAACAGAAATCAGGAGAGCTATTGCATCTGCCACAACACATCGTGAGTCATCAAAAATGCCAACACTTTCCCACCATGTCAAACAGTTAGTTAAACAGAGAAATAGAATGCGTAAGACATGGCAGGCTAACAGAGACCCTACCCTTAAAAGGGAGCTTAATAGACTCACGTGTAAAGTCAGTGAAAAAATTGTCGCAGAAAAGCAGCAACAGTATAAAGAATTAATCGAATCCCTTAGCCAGGAAGACGTATCGCTCTGGCAATTCGCTAAAAGACTCAGAAAACCTCAAATTAAACTCCCGCCACTAATAGATGGCGCTAATATTGCGTACTCAGACGAAGAAAAGGCAGAGGCGCTTGCTAGGCATTACGAAAAGCAATTTGAACCAAACCACGATCTAATGTGTCAGGACACCCTAAGAATGGTGAGGCAAACTCTAAATAATTTCAGGAACTCCCCGGTCACGGCTGAGATTAACCCAGCCACCCCGCAAGAAATAGTAGAGATTATCAAAAACCTTAAAAACAGTAAAAGCCCAGGGCACGACAAAATCAGGAATATCGCGGTAAAAAACCTACCCTTAAATATAATATTTTACTTGACCATCTTAATAAATAAAATACTAGAACTAAATTATTTCCCCAAAGAATGGAAGGAAGCGATAATTATAGCGATCCATAAACCTGGTGAGGATGCCTCAATTCCAGCCAACTACAGACCAATCAGTTTGTTGCCGACACTTAGTAAAATTACTGAGAAAATAATTCTTAAGAGACTGAACACGCACCTTAGTGAGAATGACATTATCATTCCGGAGCAGTTTGGATTTCGGCCAAAACACTCCACCACTCATCAATTGCTGAGAGTGGTAGAGTACATTTCTTCTGGTTTTAATAATAAGACACCCACAGCTGCGATTTTTCTTGACATCCAAAAAGCCTTTGATAAAGTGTGGCACTGTGGATTAGCTTACAAATTGATCACTCTAAAAGTCCCTGACACACTTGTCAAACTTTTAATTTCATACCTAAATAACAGACACTTTCAAGTCAGAGTAAAAAATAACTTATCTACACCCAAGCTCATTAAAAGTAGTGTACCGCAAGGATCCATCCTGGGCCCGACACTCTTTAACATATATCTAAATGACATTCCCAGGACCCTAGACACGGAGCTGGCACTCTATGCAGACGACAGCGCGATACTTGCAAAACACCCTTACGTCTCAGTAATGCACAGACAGCTACAACAACACTTAGACATACTCCAAACATGGCTGGAAAAATGGCGAATAAAATTAAATCCCAATAAATGTCATTGGATTTATTTCTCAAGAAAACGTAAACCTCCGCCTCCTCTGTACATAAACAACCATGCCCTAAAAGCGGAAAAATCTACTAAATACCTAGGTGTAACGATAGACTCCCACCTAACTTGGAAACTGCACGTAACGAACATAATCAAAAAAGCGTATATAACCATAGGAGCCTTATACCCAATGATAGGAAACGGAAATCTAAGTTATCAAAATAAACTCCTAATTTATAAATCGGTCATCTGCCCGGGAATGCTGTATGCAGCACCCGTATGGGGATATGCCTGTAAAACTACCATAGACTTATTAGAGACAAGACAAAACAAAACCCTAAGGATTATAAGGAAAGCCCCTAGATACTTAAGAAACTCGGTAATTAGGAAAGACTTCAAAATAAAAACTGTTAGAGCCCAAATCAAAAAGCTAGCGCTTAAATTCTACAAAAATCTGCCATCTGTCCCAAATGAACTATTATTTAATCTGCATGACTATGATCATCGCAAGGCTAAATCTCGTAAGAGACCCCGCTCGGTACTTAACTTTGATATTCGGTACTAGGAACGTCCCACCTTAATCAGTTGATATTAAAGAAAACTCGCGATCTTTGGTTTTCTACAAAATGTTTAAAATCCTAAACTGCTAGGTTACCCTCAGATCTGCATCAACCCCCCAAACTGCTTAAACTCTTAATGTGCAACAAACTGCCACACTAGGAGCTAGGACAAATAATAAAAACAGTAAATCAAAAACCTCGAACCTCCAACTATGGACCAATGAAATAATGTCACAGTATGAAGATAAGAACCACACCTAGAGATTGGAGATTAAAGGCGCTTCGCGCCTGGTGCTCTGTTCTGGACGAAACTCTATGAAGTATACAGACTGAGACTTGAAGACAGCAGGCGAATGAATGATATCTTCCTTGCGAAAGGAGTGGAAAAGCTGGGTACTTAGATTATTTTGCGATCTTTCACGAGGGGATTTAATGAGCGCGAATGAATTAGGTTAAGATTTTAATTAATTTTTAATAAATGAATAAAATTTATTATGAAAAAATGGAATATAGTCATAATTGAATTTTAATAGGAAGATTATTTTTTTAATGATTTGAACGAGGATAATTATTTTTTTTTATGGAATGGTTTATTTTTGGAAAGTGCTTGAAGACATTTACGAAATTTTGGGCGGTGGTGGCTCCCTCTATTGGCGCTTTAATGAAATACATGCATGTTATTGAATTTTAATAGAATTAATTTCTGAATGAGGTTTTTGTGTTAATGAATATTTTAATTAGGTAGTCGAACGATGACTTAATATTTTTAGTAATGCTTCACGCTCATAAATGTTTTAATGAACGAAGATAATTTTTTTTACGTTGGCCGTTCATCAATGAATTTTAAGGACGGGATGTATGTTATGTATGTGTTATTGACTTTTAATAACTTTTTAATTAAATAATTTTTGTGGCAAGCCATTGAATGAAGTATCGGGAGATTTCTTACACTCCATAGTGAAATAACATATCGCATTTTTGATGTTAAAAATTTTACCACAACTTGGGAACAGGATGTGACCCTTTTAAAAGAGGTGTATCAGCCATGATTTGACTGACATATTTTAAAAGCCTGCAAGATTTTAGGGATAGGTTATAATATTCATTGAACACGTTTCGACAATTTTTTTATTTTTACTGGGAATGCTGTCAGATTTTTTTTAATGATATTAATAAAAATGCTATAAAACGCCTAACGCGAAACTTTAACTGTTTTAATTCACACTGAATGTCTATAAAAATATGTTTTAATTTTATTTTTATTGTGTTGTAAAATTTACTTTTCGCGTGTGGGTTCAAACTCGGGTCTAAAAAGCGTCTATGGGTCAGCTGCCGAACACGCAGCCAGCTGGCCCATAGAAGCTTGATGGGAATTCCCTATTCAACCTTCTCTATCATACTGAAACCAATAAGATGATCAGCGGCGCTCTCTCTTGGCAGAGAACTTTATTATTTATTCGATCATTTATTTTTTAATTTAGTGACATGAAGTGTGTGACTTTTTCGGATCACGTGTGCATTGCATATATACCCAGCAATGAAGATCGCAAGGGATTCTAGGAGATTGATGCATATCGATTTAAAGACCGAATATTAAGATTTGAAAAATCATTTTTACGTGTTTATAAGAAGAATAAAACAGAGGAACGGTTCATTTCGAAAGATGGCTTCGCGTGAAGAGGTTATCGTTACGTGTGTATATTTTTTCTTGCTGGCTGTGGTATACATTGTGTCGAAAGTCTTATTCGGAGTGACACTGCCGTGAGATATTCTATTGCATTTAAATGACACTGTAAATATTTCCCTCGCGAACTGATGGATTTAACATACAAAGACCCCAGGTATCCTGCCAGCTTTGGTGGGGTAGTTGGGCTATATCGTGCTCTTCATGGAAAAGTGAGCAAGAAGAATATAAAGACCTGGTTGGAAGTGTGGACGTTTACACATTTCACAAGTCTGTTCAACGAAAATTTTTAACGAATCGTGTGTTTGTACACGGCATAGACCAACAATGGCAAGCAGATTTAGCCGACATGTCTTCCTTGAAAAATCATAATGACGGTTTTCGATATATTTTGACTTGTATTGACATTTTATCTAAATATGCATGGGCGATACCTTTGAAGCAAAAGCGCGGAGCCGATATTTTAGAGGCTTTTCAAACCATATTCGCAGAACGTATTCCAAAATCATTACAGACGGACCAAGGTACTGAATTTAAAAATAAAAAATTTCAGAGGTATTTGAAAGAGAATAAAGTGAGATTTTTTACAACCTTTAACACAACGAAAGCCTCAGTTGTTGAACTCTTTAATCGAACCATTAAATCGAAAATGTGGAAATACTTTACCAGCCAAAACACATATCGTTATTTGGATGTCTTGGACTCGCTCATGTACAGTTATAACCACACTTTTCACTCTAGCATTAAGAAAGCCCCTGCTGAAGTGAATAAGAGTAATGAAGCACAAGTGTGGAATGCCCTTTATGATAATTCTCCCACACGTGCCTCGAAATGTATTTTAAACGAGGGAGATGTCGGGCAAGTATCCAAGGTAAAAATGACCTTTGAAAAGAGATACGAAACAAACTGGTCTGAAGAACTTTTTAAAGTCACGGAATGTGTTAAAAGAGAACCAGCTGTTTACAGAATTAAAGATTTACTAGGAGAAGCGATTCAGGGTACTTTTTACTTGCAAGAATTGCAAAAAAGTGAGAATGAAAGAGAAATACCCGATCGAACACGTTTTAAAGAAACGATATCGAAAAAAGCATTTGGAATATTTTGTGAAATATCGTGGATACCCTGCCAAGCTTAACCAGTGGATTCCTGCCTCTGATTTATCCACCTTGTAAAAGAGGGGGACTTTACCTTTAAAAAATCATTCGCCGAGATGAGTTTTTACGTGACACTACCGAGCGACAATTTGATGAGTTTTTTTCTAGAGAATAAAATTTCTCATTTTATAACTCGATTTCCCTCCTCTATAGAGTTAAAGGGGGCGTGGGAAAGAGGCCTCGCTGAGTTTTTATACCCCCATACCTGGATGAATATCACACAGGAGAATAATTTTATAGGATTTGATTTGAATGATGGAAAAATGATTGGGCGGGGAATCCCACCTGGATTTTACGAAACTATTCCTGACGTTTTAAAGGCTATATTCATTGAAGAACGCCAAAACAAGATATCCTTCCATTACAGTCCTATTACGAAGCGAGTTCGCATTAGAGTGAAGAATAGAGCCAAGGTGATTTTACATGATGGCTTAGCCCAAGTGTTGGGTTTCGACCCCATGGTGATTTCTTCAGAATCTGATCATGAAATGATGACCGAAAGAACCTATGTAGCAGACGTAAACGCACATTATCGTGTACTGTTTGTATATTCAGACATTGTGGAACCGCAAATTGTGGGAGATGTATAGGCGCCTCTTTTGCGTATCGTTAAAGTCACTGGAAATGATGGAGAATTGGTCTCCACGATATTCGATCGACCTCACTACTTACCTGTGAGAAGAAAAATGATCGACACCCTGGAAATCGTTATAAGAACGCACACGGGAGCCCTGACGCCATTTGAATGCGGACGCTCCTACGTGAAACTACACTTTCGCCAAAAGTACCTGTCATAATGTATGTTCCCTATGAATGCTGTAAAAAATCCTTCGAAGACTATTATGTGAACCAAACAGGCCAAGGTCTTAATTACTACCAAGGAAGCACTTTTCAGAAAGGATATGGCTTTGGAAGCCTTTTTCGGTCATTTTTTAGAGCGGCTGTTTCACTTTTAAAGTTGGGGGAGAAAGCCGTCGAAAGACAAATGTGGCACAGTGGAGTGAATGTATTGAATGACGTAACTAGAGGAGATGATTTTAAAGTAGCTGCTCAACGCTATTTGAAAGAGGCAGGCCCTAATCTGACAGACAAGGCTGTCAGTAAAATGAAAACGATGATTGGTTCTGGACATAAAAAAAAATTCCATAAAAAGAGGAGACTCTCCAAAAATCCAATCATTTCTCTCGCTGCTAAGAAGGTGAAAGCACACGATATTTTCTCCTCAGAATGACGACCCTGATTCATAAAGATTCCACTCCCTGTACCAAGTCCGAACTGGGTTTGTTTGTGACCCCACCGACCCAAACGGCCATAGAAAAGGACACTTTATAGAATTCCACCCTCTGTCTAACATACGAGATGGAGGCCCCGTAGAGTTTAACATATCTGGAAGTGGAGACGAATATATCGATTTGGGTTCTTCGTTCTTGTATGTTAAAGCAAAAATTGTGAAATCGGGCGGAACCCCTTTACCTGACAAAGAATAGGTAGCTCCCGTGAACTTGTTTTTGCATTCCTTATTCTCACAAGTCGATGTCAGTTTGAACGAGCGAGTAATTTTCTTCAGCCACCAACACCTATCCCTACAGAGCCTACATAGAAACACTTTTAAATTATGGAGCAGATGTCAAGAAAAGTTTACTCACCTGCGAAAGCTTCTTTAAAGATACGAATCTGAGTGATATAGACCCTCTATCGGAGAACCCCAACGAAAGATTGAAACAAAGATATGAAATGAGTAAATTAAGTAGAACCGTGGACATCATTGAGCAGATTCATTCCGATATATTTCAGAAGAATCGCCTCATGCTAAATTTGGTGGATTTGAAAATAAAAATGACACGAAGCAAATCCGAATTTTGTTTAGTGTCCAACTCATCCAAACCCGACTACAAAGTTTTGTTAGAGCACGCTTCCATATTTGTTCGAAAAGTTAAAGTAAGCCCCGGAGTATTATTAGGACATGTTCAAGCCTTGGAAAAGAATTTGGCAAAATTGCGTGGCACACACAATCATTCGGAAAATAGTCGAGTCGTATTCTGTGAGTATTATAATATGCTATTAAATGTGATGGTATGTGAAAATAGACATTCAGTGTGAATTAAAACAGTTAAAGTTTCGCGTTAGGGGTTTCATAGCATTTTTATGAATATCATTAAGAAAAAAAAATCTGACAACATTCACAGTAAAATTAAAAAAAAATTGTCGAAACATGTTCAGTGAGTAATATAACATGCCATTAAAATCTTGGGTGCTTTTAAAATATGTCAGTCAAATCATGGCTGATACACCTCTTCTAAAAGGATCAAATCCTGTTCCCAAGTTGCGGTAAAATTTATAGCATCAAAAATGCGATATGCTAGTTCACTATGGAGTGTTAGAAATTCCCCATTACTCCATTCAATGGCTTGCCACAAAAATCATTTCATTAAACAGTCATTAAAATTCAATAACACATACATAACATACATCCAGTCCTTAAAATTCTGATGAACAGAAATCTTAACGTAAAAAAAAATTATCTTCGTTCATTAAAACATTTATGAGCGTGACGCTTTACTAAAAATATTAAGTCATCGTTCGACTACCTAATTAAAATATTCATTAACACAACCTCATTCAGAAATTAATTCTATTAAAATTCTGTAACACACATCCATTTCATTCAAGCGACAATAGAGGGAGCCACCACCGCCCAAAATTTCGTAAATGTCTTCAAGCACTTTCCAAAAATAAACCATTCCATAAAAAAATAATTACCCTCGTTCAAATCATTAAAAAAATAATCCTATTAAAATTCTATTATAACTACATTCCATTTTTTCATAACAAATTTTATTAATTTATTAAAGATTAATTAAAATCTTAACCTAATTCATTCGCGCTCATTAAATCCCCTCGTGGAAGATCGCAACACATTCTAAGTACCCAGCTTTCCCACTCCTTTCGCAGGGAAGATATTGTTCATTCACCCGCTACCTTCAAGTCTCAGTCTGTATACGGGTTAAAGCACTTTCCTACGGTGCGAGTGGTCCCGAGTTCAAATCCAGCTCAGTCCAGAATAAATTCTTTCCTTTTAGTCATCACAGTTCTCCAACCTGTCAACAGAGGGCGCCACCAAAATTTCCAAGATATCCTCCATCATCGGACCCCACTCTGTGTCAACAGATGACGTCATCCGATAATCTTGTCGAGTGACGTCATCCGATAAGCTTATCTTATCGGATGACGTCACCTGATCAGATCAGATAACGTGACGTCATCACATTGGATGTGCTCCTCTGTGCATGTGCTCCTCACATGCATGTGCTCCTCTGCTCCTCCTGCGGGTGTTCAACTCTCATTTCTCTTCTACTAGTATGATTCAAGGGCGCCCATATAACTTATTCCTGAGATGGCCAAACTCAAGGATGGGAGGTAAATATCTATTAACTGAATACCTACATTTCTGACCTTGAACGTTCGCGGGAGTGGAAGTGCCCCCTCGCGCTCCCCTATGGGCGCCCATAGAACATTTTCCAGGGGGTAAACTCATGGATGAGAAGTACAATGTTGACTAGCTTGATATCTACATTTGTGACTTTGACCACCCCTATGGGCACCCATGGCTATAAGTGTTGAAGACCCAGGCAACTCGACTGACCCAGGGGGCTTACAGCAGCTATTTGAGTGGCCGGGGTGGCTATAAGTATTGTTATTGAGACCCAGACCGTCCGGGGGTGGCTATAAGTGTGTAAAGCTTTAGACTTCACGGAAACTTTTGTGGGGTCTGGAAAGATTATTTTTCAACCCCTGGAGAAATCGAAACTCAATTCAGTTAGGTTCTGTCCTGAGGTTACTAGTATAAGCAGTCTTTTCAATGGGCTCCCATAGGGGAGGGAAAGGAAGCACTTCCACTCCCCTGGACACTCAAGGTCCCAAATGTGGGGATCAAGGTTGCCGATATTGTACAAATCATTCTTGAGTTTAACGTCTAGAAAAGTGCTATGGGCGCCCATGCTTATGGTATCGACAACGGGACAGACCCTAACGGAGTTTAATATTTTTGTTTCTCACTCGAGGCCGAATAAAATGGGTGGGAATGTCAAAAAGACATTATCAATCAATGGCTTTGAGTTCTTCGCAGCTTAACCGAATTAACTTTTATTTTGCGCAAATATTGTATTTGAAACGACTATAATCATGAAACTCAATATATCTTAAATCAAGAATATTAATTTCCCCAAAGGAATAGGAATTATCAAATAAATTAAACTTCATTTTTCAAGATATTGAATATTCATCAATTTGACGTCATTTTTAACACTTTACAACAAAGTTGAAAAGTGTTTATGACTTTGTTCATTCATTCTGTCTGTCTGTCCGTTAGCACGATAACTGCCGTAAAAATGACATAATCAAAATGAAATTTTAGTATGTTGTTCAGACGGTCTGTAGGACCTATGGGAATATAAATGAATAATATCACCCAATCAGTTTTGGATTGAACCCGGGTTGAAAAAATGAAATACATTGAGCCCTATGGGACCTAATTTTTCAAACATTTTTTAAGCGGATTTAAAATGCACAAATTACTTCCACAGTTTTAGGTAATATTCAAATTGTTCCATAAAATATATAAAAAAAATTCAGCGAAATATATTCAGTAGTTTGTAAATAAAAATTAAAATAATAATAACACCTCTTATATGAAGCGATCACGTGACCATGATATGAAAAGATCACGTGACCCACTTCAAAATGATGTATGGCATCCATCTTGTCTCAAAATCGTGATTTTTAAAGTTCTTTTTAATTCATATTGAGTGTTGTATCCGCCCTAAAACCACTTTATTTTTGCTTAAATTCGGTGCATCTACATACTGAAACAACGCAATTACAATATATTTGAGTTTAAATGATCATCCAAATTTGATTATTTCTACAACGAAGCCTATTTTTCACCTATGTAAAATGTAAACAGCAAAATATGTAGAATGAGTTGTATAAGAATTGCTGTATTTCTTTAACACAAAATTATTTAGTTCATAGAGCCTGCATAGCTGATATGAGAGAGAAGGACGATTTTTTTCGATGAAGTTTTAAGCATAGAGTTTAATTACTTGTAGCTCCATGGTCTTATTTTTTAAATAAAATAAATTATTATAGTATTGTGATGAATGAAATGGAGAAAGTTATGAATGAAATCCTGCTTTTATAGAGAGATCCAGGCGTGTTATTTTTTCTATGACGTCATTTGAATTAATTTATGTAGAATTAATATGTAGAATGAATTTTATTAGAATTGCTTGCTGTATTTCTTTAACACAAAATCATTTAGTTCATGGAGTCTGTATAGCTGATATGAATGAAATATTCATTGATTTTACAAAGAGAAGGATGATATTTTTTCGTCGATTCGTTTGAAGTTTTACGCATAGAGTTTAATGACTTGTAGCTCCATGGTCTTAATTTTTAAATAAAATAAATTATTATAGTATTGTGATGAATGACATGAATGGGAAATTATTTATGAATGAAATGCTGCTTTTATAGAGAGAGCCAGGCGTGTTATTATTTCTATGACGTCATTTGAATGAATTTCAGTTGTTTTCGATGAAGTTTTCAAATATAATAAATTATCGTAGTATTATGATAATTCTAAAATTATTACCGAGGAATGTATCACATTTTAGAGATATTTAAACCAGGCAATTTATATTTCAATGCCGTCATTTGAATGAAGTTCATTTTTTTCGATGAAGGTTTAAGTTTTCAAATATAATAAATGAATGTAGTATTGTGATAAGTTTTAAAATATTGCCGAGGAGAATGTATTGTATTTTAGAGATGTTTAAATAAAATTGCATTGAAGTTGGAAAGTGTTCCATAATCAATGATTTAAGCATGATTGATCTTTCTTGTTATTAATTTAGTATTATTTTTGCCAATTTGGAAACACTTTAAATAAAATGTCAAGTTGACGATATTTTGTTAATTTATCGACAAGCATTACAGACAGACAGACAAACTAATAAATTACATTTGACGAATTGTTTGATATCAAAATACAAAACTATTGCAAAACAGTGTCTCGTGAATAAAACCTACCAGAATGATGCTAAAACCGTTGTCACATAATATTGCACATGGAATGGAAACATATTACGGTAGTTAGCACTGTTTTAGTTTCATGTATTTTTTAAAATTTATTTGAAAAACGTACAATATATCAAGAATGGTTCATGCTATTATCCCAAAGTTTATGTTATTCATTTTATAATAAAAAATTAAATAAAAAATGAAATTTTATGTAACAATTTTAAAGGTTCTGATTTTTTATGATTTTTTTCAAAATTTCATTCGAAAGTTTGAAGCTGGTTTCCAAATATTCTATTGCTTATAAAATCAATAGACTTCCAGTATTCACCGATTGTAATAATCGAATTTTTTTTTTTTAAACGTTTCATCCGTTCGTTAGATATCGCATCCACTGACTCAAGGACACACACACACTAATATATACACACACACACACACACACTAATACACATACACACACTAATGCACATACTACATACATTAATATACATACACACACACACACACACACAGATATCACTTTAAAAACATTCGATTCGATTTCAGGGATGTTTGAAAGAAGCTCTACCGTCGAAAACACAAAGTAGAATTCGAGTTTTCAACCTCGTCATAATAGTTTCCCTATACATTATATCAGTGTTTTTCAAATTTATTTTGTCACGAAACCCTTTTGAAATTTAATTTAATGGTAGAACCCCAAAATAAGAAATTCCCCCTGTTGTCCAAATTATGCATCAAAATTTTACACATTTCTGAATTTAAGACAATTTACATGAAACTATCACTTCGCGGAATCCCAAGGGTTCCGCGGAACACATCTTGTAAAACGATGCATTATACTAGGTATGTCAGAAAAGTAACATTTATTGCTCCCACAAACCGAAAATGTCAAGGAAATTTCCTTGAAATGTCACAAATTTTGCATTTTTAAAATGACAAATATTCCCTACTTTCAAATAATCTTCAATTTTCGTCACTGATTGTTGTACTATTTAAGTATTGAACAATATATGGATCCTACACATATATTTACTCCGAAATCTCGCATATAAACGTTTCATTCAAATAATAAATTATATATGTGGGTGGCACATTTCTTACACTCATTGCAAACAATCTGTGTGCAGTACAAAAAGTTCTTAAACACATGTATTTCCATAGTATTACTTTAAAACCAAAATGTACATAAAACACGATTTAAATAATGGGATACAAACGTATCTAATCTGTCTTCATGAACAATATCGCGGATTAAAAACAATCGTCGCTGCTTTTGCAGGAGTTGCAAAAATAGTGTACCAGAACTGGCGATAAAACGACGTTTGGCGTGTAATGCGAGAGAAGCTTTCTGAATTGGTATACGTTTGGGCTTATCGCTGTTTAGATGGCCAAGAAGGTAATTTAGACCGGAGCCAAGTGGGACGGCATCCACAGGGACCGTACCCTCCTTCCCCTACCACCAACATCTCGGAAAGACATACACATTCCACATATTTAACGTGCCCGTACTCCGCGTTAACACGAGGGCAGTTTGGACAGAGCCAGGATTTGAACTGGATTTGATTGTTTTACGTTATCAAGGGCCATACATGTTTCGTAAATGCGGATTCTACGTTTCTGTGTGCATTTCTGTATATTGTATTACAGAAATAATGCACATGATCCGACGTAGAAGAAAATATAAAATGGATCAGATATATAAGAAATCAAATATAATCAAATATACCAGCGTATGGCTAAATATTTATAGGAGAATACAATGTGTCCCAAGGCAAATTTGGGACATTGCAAATTATGGAGGAGTGTAACCTACAAAGACGGTCCCTGTACTTCTCCTGTAATGCATATACACTTCCCTAAGAAAACACCTGCAAAAGGATGAGCAAGCCATGTTTCTGGGAAATATGGACAACGATCGCCCAGTTACAAAGGGGCGCAGCAGGGCGCTCTTGGGGAGAGCTGACCCTTGTCCGGTTCGGCTGCACGTGCACGCAAGGTCGTGAGAACCCTCGGTCCACCTGCCAGATATTAATTCTGGGGTGACCGCCATCCTCCTGTCAGCACAGCACCCAATAGCTGGACATTTTTTGGAAATGTCCAATGAAGATACCAGGGGCTTTGATTGGGGGGACCAGTAAAAAACCTGGGGCTGAATTGTGTAGGAGGAGACATTTTTCCGATGATCGAGAGAGTGGTAGATTTTTCGAAAAAGAACGGGGAATTGAGTTTAAGACTTCAGACAGAACGGAGAATTGGTTTGTGTGCTCGAGAGAGAGGAGTCTCTCAAAAATTACGTCTGCAGCGATGTCCGGCGATTCCTCCACCGAAGTGCCCCGTATCCAGTGGCGCATCGAACGATATTCGAAGGTATGAAATGCATGTATCACATACTTAGTCTTTTGACACAGTTTTAATTAACGTCTTACTCTCTCGACATCTTGTTAAATCCACACTTGAATAAATAGTAGGGACGAATTTAATTGCAAACATAAATGGAGATTTTAATTACATACATTCTTTAAATATTCATTTTTTGAAAATGTCAATGGAGAGTCATTGTAATTTGTTAAGAATGTTAATTGAACCAATCGAATATGTTTTTATTATTATTATTTTTTAATTTCATTTTTATCAATAAACACATTGTTATTGTTTTATATCATGTCCGTTGTCCTCATTTGCCACTAATTTAATTCTATGTATTTTTGTTCGACACGGCCAATGTCGGAGATGAGAAACTATACTAATTTATGCGTTCTAACAGGACGTGTGGTTAAAACCCACATAACACAATGTAATAAAAAGGAATAAGAATATACATATGTATAATAATTTAAATGTATTTACCCCTTGTGCTGCTTAACAGAGCAGATTACGTGATACTGACTAAGCATTTTAACTCAAAATAGGTTACAGTTAATTCTATATACTAACATTTCAACTATGGGAAGTGAAACATGGAGATGAAAAATTATTTAAAATTGTTTGAGAATGATCTGTCAATATGCTGTTGTAATTGTAGCAAGGTGTTGAATTTAAAATTAAAATGTGTTTTAAGAAAAGAGAAAATAAGGTTTGGCGGGTAGATAGTTTGGATAGTGTTGTTGATGAATTTAAGAATATGTTCTTTGTAGTAACATAGTGTACTTAATATTTTTATTCTTAATAAGTGGTTATTAATAATATTTTTAAATACTGATTTTGAAAGATTGGATGAATAATGTTGAAGTTTACTTACTTTGAAGTTATAAGTTTTTGTTTTGTCGTATATTTTAAATTTTAAGGTGTCTGCATTTTGAATTTTTAAACTAACGTCTAGATAATTGGTCCAGTTTGATGTATATACATTCTCAATTAGTTGTAGATTAGAAGGATAAAAATTAAAGTTTAATATAGGTGCTTCATAAGTAATTCTAATAATAATTAGATCATCAATAAATCTGTACTTGATATGACGGTTGAAAGAGTACTGAATTTCGTAAAAATGTAGATAAAGGTTGGCCAGTATTGTGGAAGAAATTCCTCCCTGTGGTATTCCCTTATTTAATCTGTATATGCAATTTCCTTGAGATATATACTGTTTGAACAGAATGAATTTTAATAAAGTTTTGAATTTAGGAAAAGAGATGTTTTTTGATTGAGTAAATTGTTCATATAAATTTAGTATGACTTTATATAAATCATTAATATCAAATTATATATATATATATATATATATATATATATATATATATATATATATATATATATATATATATATATATATATATATATATATATATATATATATATATATATATATATACTTCATTTGAAGTGAAATAAAAGTGCTTAATAATAAAAACAGTCAACTAATGTTGTACATTTAAATAGACCGAATACAGACGTGCAAAATTATTGGAATTCGATTATGAACGAAATAAAATGGCAACTAGCTAGCAAATATCTCACGCAGACAGCATAGGACTCGTATTAGACAAAGTACATGACAGAACGTTGCACCACAAGCCGAGGGGTAAAACTGACGTTACAACCAATCACGAAGCGTTTCGTATTTGAGTAGTTTTTGTGGAGTTTCTTTCCTTGATATTATTTAATAAATAATTTTTTTAAAAGAGAATAATGTGCTTAATATTTTGGCTCTAGATTTGTAAATAATGACTTAATTATTGGTCAGTTTTGCTACGTTTCAAATCTTATTGGTTTGGGTTTTGAAACGGAAATTTGGGTCAAATTTGGTAAAATGTCATCTGAGGTATATTTAGATACATCTCACAAAAACATTTTAAACTGTTGATCTGTTTGCCTTGAAATTCGGGTTTGATGATAATTATAAAATTAGGGTTGATTTGGGTTTCGCAAAGGAAATTTTTGTCAAATTTAATATTTTTGCACGCAGAATAATATGCTTAATATTTTGGCACTAGGTTATTGCATTAAAAAATGACGTAATTATCGGTCAGGTTTGGCCGGTTTCGAACTGGTCTTGTTTGAATTTTGCATCGAATTTATTTGTTCAAATTTTGTATAATTTCATTTGAGGAGCTTATCTACTTCTCACAAAAACATTTTCATCCATATAAATCAAAGGATGATAAACTGTTGATCCGTTTGCCTTGAAATTTGGTTTGTGTGATCACCATAAAATTTGGTCTGATTTGGGTTTCGCTTCGAAAATTTTGGTCAGATGCGACATTTTTGCTCTCAGAAAAATGAGTCTAATATTTTTGCATCAAATTTGTCCATTAAACAATGACGTAATTATTCTCCAAAATTAGTCCCTCTTGGAGACGCCGTCCCAAATTTGAGGCGAGGTAAGACCGCAGCCAGGGAGGGGCCAGAGAGGGCTGTGCGCCCCCCAAGAAGTATCCTCAGCCCCCCTGATAAAAATATTTAATGTTTAGCAATGGTCCAATATTTACCCGAAAACCTGCTTTTTCAGAATATTTTTGTAAATTACTTCGTTTTGTATAGTACAGAAATAAGAATTTTTAGTGGCTGAATTCTTGATTATATTGATGATCATAAATTTATTTACAAAATTAATTTTAAAATATCCAATGAAGTTTCAAAAATTAGAGTTTCATAGTTAGACATTCTAGTGTTATGCATTATCAACCTGTAATGTATTACTCTAGAATGTATAACTCTAGAGCTTAATTACATAGAATTATATTTTATAATGCTATATCTGAGTAGAGTTAATATTATGTGATATACTGTATTTAATGATAATTAAAATAACTTTTTTAATACAGACAATTAAGATTTCAATTTAATATTTTAGTGCATTCCCCCCAAAGTTTTTTAGTGAGCCCTCCCCCCCTTGAATTTCACTCCAGCCCCTCTTTGATTTCGTTTCTGGCCACAGCCCTGACTTCTGTCTAAAAATATTATCAGACTGTATTAAACGTAATTATTTCGGCCTGGGAACTTGCTCTGTAACAAATGCTTTTGGTAGCAAGATAATATGTAAATAATTACTTATTAAAAATTTATTAAAAAAAGAGAGTGAAACCAATTAGAAGAAGCCCTAGTCCCAAATCCTGCGATCATTTCCCACGGGCCTGGCCATGTATGAATTTTACCTTATTGATATCTGCATTATGTAAGTTTCCATTATTTATTTTCCTTCTACGAAAGTTGAAAGGAAGAAGTATACTCGTTCTTAATCAATCAAAATTAATTTGTTAAAAAATCAAATTAAAAATTAAATTTCTCCGTTCGCCACGTAATTTGTTTAAAAAGAAGTCAACTTCTCATACTGAAGGACCTTGTCTATTTAATAATAGGCACTCCATATAAAAACACGCATCAAAAAATTCTTCGTAAATATTTTAAGAACATTAGAAAATGCATTTTGAAAAAGCTTTGAGAATTTTAATCAAAAATGTCGCGTACGAGATTTCAGAATATGGTGAAAAGCTGTTTCACCATAATTCGATAATTAAATCCCCGCTAACGAATGCCCACGCATTTAAGAATAAAATCCTTCCCACCGATCCCCACCCACGCAAAAGAAAATTAATATTTTGAGAAAGTTAATCAAGATATATTTTCATTAAGTATTGTTCTAACGCCTTATTAATAAATAATAATTAAGTAAGTAGCTGCTGAGATGTGTATATTAAGTGCGGCATTAATTTTACAGCCCCCGCTTGGAAGCCGAGTTGTTTTTAAAAAATGTCTTATATTTTTAAATCGTTCTACAAGACATTAATAAATACGAAAAAAAAAATCGAATTTTTTATCTTTAATTATAAAAGTAACTTTCTTTTATACATTTTCAAGTAATCTCCAGAGAAAGTAACCATTAAAATTTTTGGTTATCTTACGCAATAAAATACGATGCTCGTGTGTCTGTGTGTGCCATCTGTAGGGGAAAACCTAAGCTTCAGACAGCCACGAAATTCGTTACTGAGTTAGAACTCCCGGTACGACAGACCTCTGTGAGATTTTTTTTCTTTTTTTTTTAATTCGAATTCGTTTTTTAGTTATTTGATGTTCAGGTACGATTTTGTGCGATGTTTAAGCAAAATCTGCTCCACAGCAATCGAAAATATTGTCACAAAGTTTTCATCTTGACATCATCAGAAAGACCGTAGAACGTTCTTTCTAAAGATCTTTGAACCGAATCCGTATGATAATTCCTTCATACTTATTTATTTTTTTAAATACATCAAATATGCATGTTTTATTTTCTATTTTCTTATTTCGCGGGGGGGGGGGGGGGGATGCTAACAAAATGGACGAGGGATTAAAACATTTTTTAGAAGCCCCTCGGTGAAGGTTAAATCCTTACACCCTATAGTATCAACCACGGGGCAGAACCTGATGAAGCCACTTTTCGGCCAAGGTTACTGTTTTCGAGGGTAAGCATCATGCATTTTTAGAAAAATATAACTTATTGAAAGGAATTGAAAAGAATGATAGTTTTCCTGTCTTTGTCAGGATTAAATACTAGTACACTGTATAAACTCACTTAATTTGTTTTAGAACTGATGTCGAGACCACAACTCCCACTAGAATTTAATACTGAATACATATCAATCAGATTCCGTTTTTTATCTGTAGCCAATTCTAAGAAATAGATGTTTCAAGGAAAACGAAAGTTTTTGAAATCCTTAGTGGTCCCTCGGTCTCCTTCGAAATTATATGCTGAATCCATATCAGTCGTCATCTGAGCTGTATCTATAGTAGATTCTAAGAAATTAATACTTTAAAAACATTTTAGTAAAAACATGACAAATTTGATTGTCATCTAAAAGTAAATTTGAAGATTTTATAAAACACTACAAATGACTAGTTATACGAAATGAAAAATATATGTCTATGGAACCATTTTGCGATAACATAGTTCATAAAACTTGCGGCATTAAAATGATGGCGTATAAAAATTTTCTTGCCGCCTTTCCTAATCGTAAATTTTCATACATGCCTTGACTCATACATATACATGCGCGCACCTAATATAAATAAAAATAATTTTTATAAAGATCAAGAATAATTTTATAAGCCGAAGAGAAAGGGCGCATCTGGTGGTCTGGGATTTATTTCTTTATTCTAAGTTATTAATTATTAATCTAATTAAGCTAAACTAATTTTTAAAAGTAAAAACATTAATTCAATTTGCTGTTTTATGCATAAGATGTCGGCTGAAACATTGTGTTATTATAAATGATCGACTAATTAAATTCGCCCTAATGTATTTGTTTTCTAATTTTTTTGTCTTAATCATCATTAAATAAAGCAGTATGAAACAAACTTTGCGCTAATTGCTTATGTGAAATATCTATTACTTTAATTAGCTTCAAACATTGTTGCAACATGTAGTATAAAAACAAAATGCTTATGAAGCCATATTATTCAGTCTCGATACTTTATATAGTAATTACATAAATGCAATATATTTTGATTAAACTTTAAAATTTGTCATGCGTAATTATTTACATATTTAATCACAGCTAACATAAACCATCTTGAGAGAAATATTTTATATAAATATGGAAGTCTTGACTTAATTATAAATTCTTGTTTTAAAGTCACAACTGTTAAAAAAAAAACTAGTATATAGGCTTGTTAAAGACAAGGAAACTAACACTCTTCAAAAAAAAAAAAAAAAAGCTGCAACATATTTTAATAAGTTTTATTTTGTTTAACAACGTATGGTGCTTAGCGTGGAACTTAGCTGTCTCAAATAGAAACTGATCCAGTTAGATTCTGTCCCGTGGTCGAGTTTCAGCCTTTTATGTCCCCGGTGGGGACTTCTATAGGGTTCTGAGAGGTTATGTTCTTTAACCCCCCCACCCCTCCTTCAGTTTGTCCACTTCGGGAGAAAAATCAAAAATCCGTCTCCGTTAGGTTCAGTTCAGTGGTCATTACTATAAAGATTCAGGATTTTAAGCCACCTGTAGGCTGACTGCATGAGGATCTAAAAGACATTAAAAGAACCCATAATCCCTCCACATGCTTGTTGGCAATCACTTGGCCAATGAAAATGTGCGACAGAGTTTGTATCTGTCGTTTACCTGCCTCTTGATGCCACTCATAGAGAGTACAGAAAGTAGATTTTTACAATGCATATATTTTCGGAAAGCTGAATAATTGGAAATAGTAAAGCAATGGATACTTCGCCAATATGGCAACTCCCCCAAAATCACCAACACTGCAGCGCCAGGCAGTAGGACAGTATTACAGCGTTGAACTAAGAATGTCTCCAGCTCAGGGCTCGACATAGCGTAACTGAGGTCCGAGCAGATGTCCGTCATACCCTGCATTTGTCAGGCCATGCCCCAGCGTGAAGCATTTAATACTACCTTTATGAGTGTTTGTTACAGAGGGTTAGATAGTCAGAAACATATTTTTAATTCTAGTTATTCCGTGCTTCACTATAGAACAATAAAAATTATATCAGAATGTTCACTGGACTTCGTCATATTGCCTGAAAAAAAATTTCATCGAAATCGGTCTCGTAGTTTCGGAGATATTTCGCCCAGAAGCGGTCTATTCGAGTTATCCCTTTATATTGGATGCATTGTTATGAAGCGAATAGATAAAGTATCTGCAGATATTTAACTTGCGTAAAGTCAAGGCGCGCCACCGGCAAATGATAACAGTCTGGGGCATTTATTTCATTGTATCATTCTAGATCAGATTTATCTCCCCCAAAATAGAGACAAGAACTTTAAATAAACATTATAAATTTCCCCTTTCATTGTATCTTTCTCAACTGCGTAAGAAAAAAGGAAAGCAAATATTGAAAAAGGAAACAAAAATGAATTAAAAACACTTTTCTGTAACGGACTGTTTCAAGGGGATACGTTCCTTGGCAATAAAATATACAATCCACAAGACGAAGAAAATGAGATAAGAAAAGAAAAAATGAAAAAAAAAAACAAAAAATCTTTCAAGAAGCCTAGTAAATTGCCCCTTTCGCAGCGCACGTATTAGCCGTGTTATCAATGAAGCTCTAAAGAGGCTGTTTTCATTCATATGGGCGTATGCACTTGAAGTCATTCACAAAATTGACTCGTAGTACAACTTTGAGCGAGCGTAATTGGTAGTTTGTGTTTGTTAGTACGATTCCGGGTGAAAAAAATTGTTAAAAACAAAGTAAAAGCAATTCGTTATATTGATACAATGTAGTTTTCTCCTTCTAGCTCGAAGGAGAAATCATGTGATAACGAAAGTTAGGAATATTTTTCGCGCTCCCGATAAAAGAGCTCGAAATATTACGAAAGTTAGAAATATTATATCGTGTTCAGGCTATAAGAGCTCAAAACACAACGGAGATAAATATTTTTCGCGTATGGATTTGTATGCGATTCGATTGATATGGGCATGCTTACTAATAAATAAGGTCATTATAGTCAATTACAAAGTTGTTATGCTATAAAAGTCGCGCTCAAAGACGTCAATTACGTTATTGTACTTTTAAAATTGATTTCGATATGCATTTTAAAAAATCTAAATTTCCCTATTATTTCCCCCCTTTTTTTATTATTCTCTACACTGTAGGAATTCTCACGTGATTTAACTGTAAGCGCCCACTGGAGCTTACGGATCGGAAAAAATATTATTAGTAATATTTTGCATGAGGGTGACTTAGATTCGTAGGAGGAGGGGGGGGGGAAGTCGGTACAAATTCTTGGGGCCCGTGCTGCCTGTAAGGCCCGGGTATAGATTTGTGAACAAGTTCTATCTACACGCAGCCTTTTTCCTATCATGGGGCCCTGAATTATTATTTTTCCTGGGCCTGGGCCCGCCTTTTGACGGCCCTGTGCTCACTGTAACGCTGCGCATGTGCCAAAGTTTGAGAAATCCGGAGGAGAGGATTTTAATCAGTATGTGGTGCTTTCCGACGACGACATACAACATTTTGAGCAGTGAACCAAAGATTGATAATGGAAGAAGAATTAAAGAGTCAAACAACTAATAATTGCTAATTCTTCATTACTATCTGCCCTATCTACTGAAATAACTATCACAAATTCTGCAACAATATCCAGTGGCGTAACGTGCGGGGGATTATAGACTTTGAACGAGGGGTTTTTAACGTGCTGTAGCGCACAATTTCTGCAGTATGTAACTAGATGTGCAGCGTGAAAAAACAGCTTTTTATTAAAAAAAATTCAGAGTTGCTGGTGGGATTTAGCTGATACATATTTTCGTAACGATAATAAATTTGCTTATTCTAACGGCCGTAAAATATTGAAGAGTTCGAGTTAAAAGACTTTTCATGGAAATTAAGCCCTTTTATCCAGTGAAAAGTGCGTAATACATTTCGTGTTGATGAATTAATGATCCGCCTTCAAAAAAGGAAAAACGCAGTGACGTAAACACATATTGCATTTTTAACATTATAACTTTTTACGCTTTACAACACTATTCCACATCTATAAAATACAGAGTAAAATTTTCGATCAAAATATTTTTGTAGGCGTTGAAAATTATTTCAGTAATTTATGCATTACATTTTACTACAATTGCGTATTTCATTAAACATCAATATTTATTCATTAAATGTATTTTATTTTAATAATTTAGTTAATTTTAAATATGTTATCTAAGCATTAACCTTGTTCGTGGGCCGCTAGTTGGTTAATTCTGCATTAGAGCTTAGATTTCATTGTCAAGCGATCTATGGGAGGGCGATGTCCTCCCCCCCCCCTTTCCGCACGATGTAAAATTAAGGATATTTTATAAAATTACTGAAATAGCCATATTATAAACATAGACGCTTCCAAACTTTTCCGGCTGAGAAATACTGGCTCCCCTCCCCTCAATAATTTATATGTTGCTAATCGTGTCTGTTTGGGCAATACGAAACTTTTCTTAGAAAAATCCTTACTTTGAATCACCAATGTGCGTGCGTAACACCTAGGTCATCCATTTCTAGAGCAACTGATTCGTGGAAAATGGGAGCAAAGCCTTTTTTTGGAATCACGGTAAGCCACTGCTACTGTCTAATACTTATCACCACTCTCCACCTCCACATACCAATCTCTGCTACTAAATAATCATATTCACTATACACCTACAACCAATGACTATGTCAAGGGCTAATGGGGTCCGATTCGTGGGGGGGGGGGGGGATCCGAATTAGTAGACGTACTCGGGGAAAGTTAAAAAAAAAATCTTTGCGTTGATTTCGTTCGCTGTGGACTAGCGGGCTGTTGGGAATACACACTAGAGATGAGACGGGCTCAGCCCGATCCTGAACTTGAATCGGGTTCGAGCTCTATGGTACTAACTGCAATTCCAGCTCTGGCTCTACGGTACTAACTGCAATTCGGGCTTGGGCTCTACGGTACTAACTGGAATTCGGGCTCGGACTCTACGGCACTAAATGCAATTCCTGCTCGGGCTCTACGGTACTAACTGCAATTCGGGCTTGGGCTCTACGGTACTAACTGGAATTCGGGCTCGGACTCTACGGCACTAAATGCAATTCCTGCTCGGGCTCTACGGTACTAACTGCAATTCGGGCTTGGGCTCTACGGTACTAACTGCAATTCGGGCTTGGGCTCTACGGTACTAACTGCAATTCGGGCTTGGGCTCTACGGTACTAACTGCAATACGGGCTTGGGCTCTACGGTACTAACTGGAATTCGGGCTCGGACTCTACGGCACTAAATGCAATTCCTGCTCGGGCTCTACGGTACTAACTGCAATTCGGGCTTGGGCTCTACGGTACTAACTGGAATTCGGGCTCGGACTCTACGGCACTAACTGCAATTCCAGCTCGGGCTCTACGGTACTAACTGCAATTCGGGCTTGGGCTCTACGGTACTAACTGCAATTCGGGCTTGGGCTCTACGGTACTAACTGGAATTCGGGCTCGGACTCTACGGCACTAAATGCAATTCCTGCTCGGGCTCTACGGTACTAACTGCAATTCGGGCTTGGGCTCTACGGTACTAACTGGAATTCGGGCTCGGACTCTACGGCACTAAATGCAATTCCTGCTCGGGCTCTACGGTACTAACTGCAATTCGGGCTTGGGCTCTACGGTACTAACTGCAATTCGGGCTTGGGCTCTACGGTACTAACTGCAATTCGGGCTTGGGCTCTACGGTACTAACTGCAATACGGGCTTGGGCTCTACGGTACTAACTGGAATTCGGGCTCGGACTCTACGGCACTAAATGCAATTCCTGCTCGGGCTCTACGGTACTAACTGCAATTCGGGCTTGGGCTCTACGGTACTAACTGGAATTCGGGCTCGGACTCTACGGCACTAACTGCAATTCCAGCTCGGGCTCTACGGTACTAACTGCAATTCGGGCTTGGGCTCTACGGTACTAACTGCAATTCGGGCTTGGGCTCTACGGTACTAACTGGAATTCGGGCTCGGACTCTACGGCACTAAATGCAATTCCTGCTCGGGCTCTACGGTACTAACTGCAATTCGGGCTTGGGCTCTACGGTACTAACTGGAATTCGGGCTCGGACTCCACGGCACTAAATGCAATTCCTGCTCGGGCTCTACGGTACTAACTGCAATTCGGGCTTGGGCTCTACGGTACTAACTGCAATTCGGGCTTGGGCTCTACGGTACTAACTGCAATTCGGGCTTGGGCTCTACGGTACTAACTGGAATTCGGGCTCGGACTCTACGGCACTAACTGCGATTCCAGCTCGGGCTCTACGGTACTAACTGCAATTCGGGCTTGGGCTCTACGGTACTAACTGCAATTCGGGCTTGGGCTCTACGGTACTAACTGCAATTCGGGCTTGGGCTCTACGGTACTAACTGGAATTCGGGCTCGGACTCTACGGCACTAAATGCAATTCCTGCTCGGGCTCTACGGTACTAACTGCAATTCGGGCTTGGGCTCTACGGTACTAATTGGAATTCGGGCTCGGACTCTACGGCACTAAATGCAATTCCTGCTCGGGCTCTACGGTACTAACTGCAATTCGGGCTTGGGCTCTACGGTACTAACTGGAATTCGGGCTCGGACTCTACGGCACTAACTGCAATTCCAGCTCGGGCTCTACGGTACTAACTGCAATTCGGGCTTGGGCTCTACGGTACTAACTGCAATTCGGGCTTGGGCTCTACGGCACTAACTGGAATTCGGGCTCGGACTCTACGGCACTAACTGCAATTCCAGCTCGGGCTCTACGGTACTAACTGCAATTCGGGCTTGGGCTCTACGGTACTAACTGCAATTCGGGCTTGGGCTCTACGGTACTAATTGCAATTCGCTCGGGCTCTACGGTACTAACTGCAATTCGAGCTCAGTCTTCAAACTACATTTCTTATTTAATAGACATATTTTTTAAATTGTTAATGATTAGAAAATGTTAATAAAAACTTAGATAATCAAATTTTATTTTATTACTAAACAGTTACTACTAACAGGTGCCTGAAATCTAATTTGAAGTTAAACACTTGGTAAATGGGTTCTATCTTAAACTATTCTATGCTAGGAAGTGTTGTGTGGTAAAATGTGACATTGTTATTTATTATTGATCCATATTGATAAATAGGAATATTTGATATGCATAGAATAATCAAGGCAATATATCAATAGAATGGGTAAAAATTAAAATGTTTAATCTTTATTGTCATAAATATTTAAATCGCATTTACACTATATCTGCCAAAATATTCAGTGGAGAGAAGGAAAGGCAAATATTAATTTTGGTACTACGAACAACCGTATTGGTAAAAACTTATTTTAATGCCATCATATGGTTTTCATGAGACTATTTTTTCTAGCTTCAATTTATGCTAAGCTTCAGCGCTTAAAGTAATTGTTTATGCATTTTTTGCGCTTGATATCTAAACTTCATCGTCCATTTTCACGAATGGACATTTTTGAAAAATTGGTAACAATAAAGTGAGAAAGTTAAAAAACATATTTCGGGCTCGGACGAGCTCGAGCTCTATAAATTGAGCCCGAACTCATCTCTAATACACATCCTCCCTACGGGGGCGCGGTAGCCCATTGGTTAGCGCGCTGGAGTTGCACTCGGTAGGCCCGGGTTCGATTCCAGCCGCTGCCAAAACTGCCGCCGTGTTCACGCGGAGTACGATCACGTTAAACATGTGGGTCCGTAAGTCCTTCCGAGAGGTTGGTGGTAGAGGAAGGAGGGTACGGTCCCTGTGGATGCCTCCCCCACTGGGTTCCGGTCTAAATTGGATGGCACTTCCCGGCCGTCCAAACAGTTACCTTACACCTTTCTGGTAGGTCGGACGGTCTGGGTCTCAACAACAACAACACCCTCCCTACTTCTTCTAATGCTATGTTATGGGATAATTTGAAATATAAATTACGCAAAGAGTTTGAAAATTTTGAATTCTGTTTTTATCAAAGAATAAGTTAACAAGATACTATAAACCATTCTATGTGTATATTCGAAATAATTTTGAAATTTTTTGAAGCTGCAATTTTGATCTCAGAGTGCATCAAGGTGTATAAAATACTGGAACGGCCATAGCTCCTCCCTGTTTGCGGAGGGTTACATACACTAAGGACTTTCAAAGGTCTGGCGAGAAATAGGAGTTTGAAAAGATGGGGTATAATTTGAAATATAAATTACGTAAAGCGTTTATGAAATTTTTGAATTCTGTTTTTTGTCTATAAATAAGTTAACAAGACATTCGTTATTTAGTGTTTTAATTTTTTTATATTTTCATTCCCAGTGATTTTAAATATTTTTCAAATTTTTTCGTTAACAAAGTTTCGGGTGTTGATGATCATAACAATTTGCGACATCGGATCAAAATTTCAAGACTCTAAGAAAAAAAAAATCTTTCTATAAGCTCCAATGTGTATATTTTGAAATAATTTCTGAAATTTTTTTGACGCTGCAATTTTGATCTCAGGGTGCGTCAAGGTGTATAAAATAATTGAACGGCGATAGCTCCTCCCTGTTCACGGAGGTTTACATTGCGGACTTTCAAAGTTCTGGTACAGTGCCTAGAAGTTCTAGGCACTGTAGTTCTGGCGAGAAAGAGGAGTTAGAAAAGATGGGGGAGGGTGATTGATGTGGGGTTATTTCGTTTATCCTCGTTCATTCGACATCGGATTTGGAGGCGAAATTTCCAGAAACAAATTTCTAAAGGGTAAAAAACACAAGAATAACAGTGATGTCGAATTTCTTTCTGCAGTGTAGGAAATAATGATAAATTTTTGATAAAAAAAATAGCATAACTCAATAAATTTTAAAGGTACAGAACGCAATTGGCGTCTTTCAGAGTGACTTTTATAGCATAAGGATTTTGTAATTGACTATAATGACCTAAAACCAAAATTAAAGAAAATATAACACCACAGGCTCTGTAATCACTTTTATTGATTAGCCTTTTAGTACATCAATTAACATTTATTACTCTAGCATCACTATTTACAGAGTTATTTTGCCGTTCCGGGATATCCCGTATATTTTGATTTTGCGGTAAGGGTTTGAACAGTCGATATTAATTAAAAGTTCTTAATTTACTCGTTAAATCTGGAATTTCGCTAAAGGCGAATCAGTTATAATCGAGTTATTTAGCACTGTTACATCAGGGTCGCTCATAGTTGGGGACGGGTGCAGCTCGGGTGCCAAGGGGACTAGGCTTAAAAATGCTTTTATTTTTTAAAACATTTAAAAATTCGCAAAAAGGGGGGGGTTCAATATTGAGGGTGGGAGGGAGGGTCGGTGTCAAATTTGGCCTTCAAAGGTCATTACGACCAGCAAAATGCTGGGAACCACTGATATAGATAATGTATCAATAAAATTGAATATTTCTTGAAACGATTCGGAGGTGTCTCTAATGCATTGACGTGTTTTTATTTGGAAAGTTCGATGTGGGCAGCACATGACCTTCCCTACAGACTCAAATACATTTTTCTATCATAATCCAACGAGTTTAATTGTCCAAAATGGCTCGTATACTTATTTAATAGTATTTCCAATTTGCAGTGTTGACACATTCTCTTTTACATTAGACGACTTTAGCATTTTAAAATAGGCAAAAAACCCTTCACTATCTCGAGAATGGTTCAGCCTAGAGTAACATGGTTGGTATAATACCAATTAATTATTTAGCCGTAGAAAAATTACGTAAAAAAACAAGAATTTAATTAATGCCTTTAAACATAGTTAGTTTTTAATTTCAGGTTTTGACGATGTTTACGGGCGATTTAGCGCATTAAAAGGCCAGTTGTATTTTTTAAAATTGTATCGAAATCAAATCAACACCAGGGTAACTCAAAAGTGACTTACCTACCAAATTTTATTAAATTTCGTCCAATAATTTTTGAGTTTGAGGGGATGCATATATTGCACAGACAGTCACACCTCGCACACAGACGTCACGCTAAAATAGTTTTTTCGTTTTCTAGAGTGTCCGAAACGTATAAAAACGTCGAAAACTCGTGTTCCGATTGCCGATACCATTCCAATAGTTTCCCTATGCATTACCAGTTGTTGTAGGGAAAGTAAGAATCTGAATATTATGCATATCTTCGAATTGTCCTTCGGCAATTTTCCAGGTTTTTGACGTCTGTGTTATCTGAGATATTTGACAAAATAAATAAATAAACAAGTAAAATAAATGGAAGGGGGAGCAGTTTAGAGAAAATGCTTTTTCACCGTAGATAAATACGAAGCATTGAAAAAGACGTCATAAATGCTCTCTGTGGGAAATAAGAATGCGACTCGAACAATAACATAGAATTTATTTCAATACTCCATTCATTGTACTTAAAACATGAGTTGAATACAATGAATTTATTTCTTTATTTATTTTATTAGTCACTTCAGCGGGCGATTGTTTTTATTTACAGTTTAAAAAATTTGACGTAGGCATCACATGACTTTCCTTGTATAATGTAATGAATTTATTTCTTTCATAGTGAAAATATGATGTAAGATCCACGACAGAGTGTTTTTCGTTGAATTGTACATTTGGCGCTTTTCCGGATGACAGCATGTAAAACTATTTCGAAGTACCCGATTAACTTATATTTCAAATAACTCTAAATTGACAATTATCATTATTAATAGCATCCTTAATAAGTAATGTAGTCCATATATTAAAATATTTTAATAATTAATTCAATTTGGCGTCATTTTCGTTAACTTTTCCAAGATATTGAATTTTCATCAATTAGTCGTCATTTTCGTCAATTTCGAAACATTTAAAAGAAATCGCTTCTAGGCACTGTAGTTAAGTGATAGAAAAAACATGCTTCGCGATAGGATAGAGACTTCAAATTTGGTGTACGGGTAGGTAGTTTGAAAGGGAAAAAGTGTGCAATTTCAGATTTCTCTTTTAGGCACTGTAGTAGAGGTATCAACAGACTACATAACAAACAGCAAAACCAGTGAGATTCTTCCGTCGTGTGAATGGCGCCTCTTATATGAACTCAAGGATGTATCCTTCTCTGTAGACTCGACTTCGACTCTCAGAGAATAAAAGCTCTCAATTCCGTCCCGGTAGCTCAATGGTAGAGTGTCGGCTGGCCAGTACGAAGATCTATTGTCTATCTACGGACCTTGGTCAAAGACTACGCAAGAAGCTAACCTGGAGGATAAAAATAACAACAGGTGGTCAAACAGACTATCAATTGCAGGTTAATCTGACATTTAAGGGTGGGAAATGCAGCGTCCACTTCGGTAAGAGCTTGCAATTCTGTCCCAGTAGTTTAACGATAGAGTGTTAGCTGGCCAGTACGAAGATTCGTGGTTCGATTCCAGGTTGGAACAGCAAAGTTCATTACATCTCTTGTACTTTTTAAACATTAGTGGGGGGAGTAGTACTCTCCTGCTGTTATTCACCCTACTAATTCTGATGTAACTCCCCTACGCAAAGCCTGATCAAGCTAAACGGGATCCCAGGGCCTAGTGTTAATTCGGGACCCCCCATTCACTCACTGCATACTGGGCCAACGGCTCTACCGTGTTGAAAACACCGGTTCTCGTTAGATCACTGAAGTCAAGCAGCATCGGGCGCGGTTAGTACTTGGATGGGTGACCACCTGGGAACACCGCGTGCTGTTGCCACATTTCGGACGCGGTAGCCCGGTGGTTTGCGCGCTGGATTTGCACGCTGCTACAACTGCCACCGTGTTCATGCGGAGTACGATCACTTTAAACATGTGTGTCCGTAAGTCCTTCCGAGAGGTTGGTGGTAGGGGAAGGAGGGTACGGTCCCTGTGTATGTCTCCCCCACTGCGTTCCGGTGTAAATTGGGTGGCACTTCCTGGCCGTCCAAACGGTTACCTTACACCTTTCTGGTGTGTCGGACGGTCTGGGTCTCAACAACTCACTGCATACCAAACACTTGCAAAACATCAACACATAACAAATTTGGGGAATCAGGATCATAGCTGTTTCTAATCATCGAGAAAAACTGTTTCTAATCACCGGAAATATATACATTCGCATCACACATCCGAAACAATTAATTTTAAAAGTCTTAAAAAAATTGTCTTTAATATTCAGTGCCTATTTTTCCTTATTTTTATCTGGGGGAGTAATATATATATTTACCCCAAAGCGTAATTTTGTTTTTAAATATAAGGGTTCATATCGGAAAACGAAATCCCCCCCCCCCCCCTTTCATTCAGTAATTACTCATATTTTCGAATTCTGGCTGACTTACTTCCATAGCCTCACAGTCACAGCCTGCGCATCTATTATAATTAAAGCCTATAAAACAATTTTATAAAGCGAAATATTTCATAGAATTGCCAGTGGATTTATTTGGAAAAAAAAATCTTGAGATACCTGATATGATTAATCTATTGATTAATTAACACTTATTAATAAATTTCAACAGAATGAATTTACAGATATTTATCAATATTTCAGAAGAATTATCAACGAATTTTAATATAGTTAATTCAATGTAAGATGATGCATAATTATGTAATGTTTATTTTGCACTCTTTGAATAAATTTCTAAGTAAGTCATTGATTTCTCCTACAAAATCAAAATTCGTTAGCTTTTACATACTGAGTCTGGGCATAGCAACAAGCTCAGAGATACTTACAAAGCAATTATCTCATGCTAGCTTTGTCTGTAGGGGATACATATTATCTAAAGGGACTTTTCCCCATGAGATAATCCCTACCAATCCAGAGCCTATCTGAAGTGCTATGCTATAACCTATTGGGATTCACTAATCATTTACTCTCTGATTGTTTCTGGACGAGGACTGTTTAGCCATGCATAATGGACGATAGGTGGGGAAATCCAAAATCCCCGAGGATATTTTTTCCTTCAGCTGCTATTGGTGATTAACTGAAAAATAAGTGCCGGCAACCATGCATTTATGATGTAATTGATTTTCATTGAAGCGCCAATAATTCTGGTATAAAAGATTTGATAACAGTAAAAACACAAAATATAGCCGTATAAACCGTTTTTGGAAGAAAATTGAATTTCTTTCCCAATGTCAAGAAAAACAGCAGTTCCGCAAACTTTTTTAAGCACAACATATTTTTGTCACAATATATATATATATATATTATATACATATATATATATATATATATATATATATATATATATATATATATATATATATAATTTATATATATATAATTTATATATATATATATATATATATATATATATAATTTATATATATATATATATATATATATATATATAATTTATATATATATATATATATATATATATATATATAATTTATATATATATATATATATATATATATATATATAATTTATATATATATATATATATATATATATATATAATTTATATATATATATATATATATATATATATATAATTTATATATATATATATATATATATATATATATAATTTATATATATATATATATATATATATATATAATTTATATATATATATATATATATATATATATATATATAATTTATATATATATATATATATATATATATATATATATATATAATTTATATATATATATATATATATATATATATATATAATTTATATATATATATATATATATATATATATAATTTATATATATATATATATATATATATATATATATATATAATTTATATATATATATATATATATATATATATAATTTATATATATATATATATATATATATATATATAATTTATATATATATATATATATATATATATAATTTATATATATATATATATATATATATATAATTTATATATATATATATATATATATATATAATTTATATATATATATATATATATATATATATAATTTATATATATATATATATATATATATATATAATTTATATATATATATATATATATATATTATTTATATATATATATATATATATATTATTTATATATATATATATATATATATATACAAAATAATGGATATATAACTAAGAAATGGAAGAATGAATTTTCAATGATCAAGTATTTGATACTAATCATTCACCTATACAGCGGCCGAAAGCTGAACTACATCTTGCCGTCAAACAACGTTGCCCAGTGCACCACAGGGAGCTGAACACATTACACCCTTTTCAGACTATATTGCAATACTATAACATCCATGCTCGCAGGTGGAATTCGAACTCATGATTCTGGTAATCGAGAGAGCACGAGGAAATGCTTACTTTAAATTTTTCGGCTACAGAGGCGGCTTAGCAGTATATTGTGATCTCAAACGCCTTAAAATATAACATACGTATTGGAGAAACCCTTTCAATAGTACACTGATCTTGAATGACTTTAAAAGTAACATATTTTCCACAAATTCTTACTACCACTATTTTTATATATTGTAGTCGCGAATTCCTCTAACCATGGAATTTTTACGGATACCTCTATTACCAGAAAACATGATGTTTCAAACAGACTATGATTTTAGTCACGTTACATGTTTTAGTAAAATAGTACAAAATTTAACGTTATATACGGGCCCTCAACAAAGGGAGTTCCAATTAGCAAATTGTTTCATATTCATTTAAAGATCTTTAAAAAAAAAATCACGATACTCTAATTATTATACAAAATTGGCCGTGAAAAAATTATAAAATTTATAGGTTTCAGTCCACTTAGACCCGATAAAAAAAAGGGCTTAAACATAGATTTCAGAGGCTGTACAAAAATTGAATTTCGTTAGATAGAATTTCCGTTTGAAAACTTACATGAGTATCTACCTATCTTTAGCAATGGTTAATTTTGATAGTATGACAATTGAACTTTTCATTTGACCAATTGCATTATGGAAAATATTTTTATAATTGAAAATTTTTTCTAAGGGGCTCGTATAAAAGTTCCATTTCGTATTTCTTTGTTAAAAGGGGTCACATGATAAAATTTTTCATACGATGGTAGTTTACCGTATTTAAAACATATCTTAAATTGGAGTAATGGATCTACGACTAATCATTGAAGAGGTGATTTGCCGTGCAATCTTTTTGAAACACCCTGTATAACACAGCTGTGGATCACCCGATAATGTGACGACCACAAGTGATCCGCGGACAACTTTGGAACCAGAATCATTAGTACTTTATGAATATATTTCCTTACCATGTGCGCATAAACAATTTGGTTTTGAAAAGTCTTCAGCCTCTAGTCAATCCTTAGTTATTTGCCACAAATCACTTTATGTATTTATTTCTTAACAGATAACATGTTCCCATTTATCATTCTATCCAAACAAAGATATCAACATCATCCGTCGTATGTTCCCCCTTTTCAAACGCTTAAAGTCATGCCCGTCAACACGATTTTCCAAATATGAGACAAAACTCAAATAAATACAGTAATTTATTTTGTTATCAGTGAAAGCTGGTACAGGAGCCCGTCAAAATAACAGAGTCTTCAGACGTAGAAATGTAATTTCGCCGCCTTCTTATTCTCCCTGCTGTGTTACTTTCTCTGCTTTTAGTGAAGTCTGCCTTTCTCCGTTTTCCGTTTGTTATGCTAACTGCGGTGCTCGCAGCTAGCGGTAACTCTTTTAGAAATTACATTGTTAAAGTAAATTAACTAAAAATACGCGGCCGCGTACTTTTAGTTCATTCGCATTTTATTCATAATTTTATATTTTGAGTTCAGACATTTAAAATTGTATTAATCTTTTTTTAATTTTCGACTGTGTAACTGCAAGCATCTTGAGCTGCCATTTAAAAAAAAAAAAGGCTAGATTCTAGAGAAAGAATTTGCGCAATTTATAGCGTATTGGAAAGGCGTCCAATTTCGAGCTTTTTTGGAGGTTTTAGTAAATAATTAAAAATTTATTAAATTTTTATAATTTTTTTAATGTTTCAGGCAAATGCTCAGATTTTCCCATATTTAAAATGTAACCTGCGAGTTTCTAGATCAAGTATAATTATTTTCGATTGCGGACATATACCTTACTTGCATTTTACAAATATGGTCACACGGAAATTAATAGTGTAGGTGATAAAATTAGGCATGGTTTTGTATGGCCGATAAAGTATTTTGCATACTGTGCCAATATTTTATGGCCACCAGATATGTCTGTAGTCTTTCAATTTTTACTAAATATAAAACATAAAATTAAAAGGAAATTGCTATACATACGTTTTAAATCCAAACGGTAAATGGCTCACATCTAGAAATCTTGCTTTTGATTCACTATATAAGTTCTGTCCCCTACACTTTTTCTAACATATCACTTCTTTTCTGTAACATGCCTTTTCTTTCTCAGATATCTCACTTGCTATCTTAAACGTAATATTTCCTCTATACCACTTTCCTAAAATAGCATTTTATTTCTCTGCAATATTATTTTCTTTCCGTTTCTAACATACCACTTCGTTTCTCTAACATACTACTTTTTTCCTCAAGCATATCACTGTCTTAAACTTATTATTTCCTATATACCACTTTTTAAAAATATCATTTTCTTTTTCTACGATTCTATTTCCTTTCTTTTTCTAACATTACTACTTTTCTCTAACATATTACTTTCTTTCTCATACCTTCTACCTACTTTTTCAAACGTATTGTTTCCTTTAAACCACTTTCACAATCCATTTTCTTCTCCTGCAATGCTATTATCGTTCTTTTCTAACATACTATTTCCTCTATCTAACAAATCCCATTTTTCTTAAACACCCAACTTCCTTCTCCAAACTTATTATTTCCTCTATTTAAAATATTATTTTCTTTCTGTACAATTCCATTTCCTTTCTTTTTCTAACATACTACTCCTTTTCTCAAACATACTACTTCTTTTCTCTAACATATCACTTTCTTTCTCATACATCCCACTTCCATTATCCAACGTATTAGTTCATCTATACTACTTTTCAGACACCACATTTTTCTCTTCAATGCAATTTTTGTTCTTTTTTTTTCTCTAACATATGACTTTTTTTCTTAAACATCTGATTTTTTTCTCCAAACGTATTGTTTCCTTTAAACCACTTTCTTTAGATACAATTGTCTTTCTGTACAATACCATTTCATTCCATTTCTAACATATCACTTTTTTTCTCAAACATACCACTTATTTTCTCATACATTCCACTTACTTTCTCAAATATCGCACTTACTTTCTTAAACATCCCACTTACTTTCTCAAACACTATATCTTATGTACCTTTTTTTTTAAATACCATTTTCTTTCTTTTTCTAACATACCACTTCCTTTTCCTAACATATAATTTTCTTTCGCAAACATCTCATTCACTTTTTCAAACGTATTATTTTCAGTATATCACATTTTAAAAATACCATTTTCTTCTTCTGCAACGCCATTTTTTTTTATTTTCTAACATACCACTTCCTTTCTGTCTAATATAACACCTTCATTCACAAACATCGTGCTTAAACTTTCTTGAAAGTATTATTTCCTCTATACCACTTTCTTAAAATATAATTTTCTTTCTCTTCAATTCCATTTCCTTGCTTTTCTAACACACTATCTATTTACTGTAGCATATCACTTTCTTTCTGAAATGTGTCTTTTTCACTATACCACTTTATTTAGATACCACTTTTTTTCTTCATCATTTTATTTTTCTCTCTAGTACACCACTACTTTTTTCTAATATATCGATTTATTTCTCAAACAGCCATTGCTTTCTATTTGAAATAAAACTATCAGCCGGGTTTATTGCTAAGTATTGCTGACAAAGTGGGTCACGTGATTTTCTGAAAGGGGAGTTCGCTTCCGGTCTATTGTTGTTGTTACTAATTCCTCATGGTCAAACGATAGCTAGACCAAGTCCATGAGTCCATAAACCCTCAGGAAGTCGATCATCAGAACGGGAGACCAAAGAAGATACTCTGTGGTCAAACCAATGCAACTTGCAAGACAGGAGATGGCCAGGAGAGGACTGTTCAAAGTTGCATTTGGAATACGTTGGGAAAACTTTTAAGTACATGGACAAATGAAAGTGTTCTTGTATGCCCATTGACAAGCCTTGAGATGCATGTTTGGGCATGCCTATCACCATGAGCTCGATTGCAGCACCAGGATGCTCGCTGAGGTACCAACTATGAGCAGAAGGGCACTCTTCTAGAGAGAACTGTTCAAATTTTCTGTTTTAAAGACTGGCAAGTTAGCAAACCAGAAGAAAGCAAACGATCAGCAGATCCTTTGTAAGCTAATCTATTCTCAGTCTCCTTATATTGGAGGTCCACATGAAAAGGAATCCACTGCATGTGTATTTCACTATGTGAAGACAGAGCCTGCAGTTTGAGGACAATGTCGTTTCCTACCATGTCTCCAATTTTCCTCTAGTTGCTCAGATATTAAATACAGATGTGACTATCTCAAAATATCCAAATGTTGTGATAACATATATTTCAATGCCGCGGCAATGGCAAACAGTTCAGAACTGAAAACAGAATAGAAGTTTGGGTTACGCTTCTTGAGCTCAATCGTGCCGTTAGGGGTTTTGATATGGACACCGGAGTCTCCTCTGGAGTCTCCGCTTTCGACTTTTACTTTCATCTGTGTCTGAATAGCGTCGATGGGAATATTACTGATGGTCTTCAAAGCTAGTTGTCTTAAGTAAACAGGAAGTTGTGATTTATTACTAGAAGAGGAAGTTTAGTATGGAAAAACATCTTCGGGAGATCTTTCATAGGGCTTATACATGGTATTAAGGAGCAATATTTAACATCCGAGTACAAAGGATTCATTTTTCCGTTATACCAAAAGGGCGGTCTTTCTTTAGTCTCTGATTTTTTTGTCACTCCGCTTCGGGCCATTGCAAAGTCGGTTTTGGCCGAAAGGAGAGCAAGACGGTAGTGGTTCTGACGCCTATAATATATCGATGTCATCGGCATATACAAGAATATATATATACTAATTGCCAAGTGTCCGTCTGTCTGTTACGCTTTTTTTAGGCACTTCCCGAATAGATAGAGACTTGCAATTTGGTACATAGGCCGATCTTTCGATAACCCCCCCCCCCTGGAAAAATCGAATTTTTCAAAAATGCTCTGCAGAGGAGGTGCTTCTCACCAAAACGTTCGAAAAGTGAAATGGTAGGAAGTCATACTTTGCGATGAGATAGAGACTTCAAAATTAGTGTACTGGTAAATCGTTCGAAAGGAAAAAAGTGTGCAATTTCAGATTTCCAATATTTTCTACTATAGGGGGTGCCGCACACCGAAATGTTCGATTTGTCGAATAAATGAGAAACGCTTCCTTTAAATTTTGATAGAGGCTCGGAATTTGGTATATGCGCTAATCATTTAATTAAAACACCCAAGACGAATAGAGTTTCTCAGAAATGTTCTATTAAGTGGGTGCTCCAGAGAAAAATGTTCGAAAAGTGAAATGATAAAAAACATTCTTTGGGATCAGATAGAAATGTCAAATTTGGTGTAAGGGTAGATAATTTGGAACGACGAAAGTGTGCAGTTTCAGATTTTCAATATTTGCTACTCTAAAGGTGCCGCGTACCGAAATGTTCGATTTGCCTAACAAATGAGAAACGCCTGCATTAAAATTTGATAGAGGCTCGAAATTTGGTATATGGGCTAATCATTTGATGAAACACCCAAGATGAATATACTTTTTCAAAAATGTTCGTTTAAGGGGGGTGCTCCAGAGAAAACGTTCGAAAGGTGAATTGATAAAAATAACATGCTTCGGGATGAGATAGAAATTTCAAATTTGATGTACGGGTAGATAGTTTGAAAAGAAGAAAGTGTACAATTTCAGTTTATCAATATTTTCCATTTTAGGGGGTTCCGCAGTCCAAAATGTTCGATTTTCGGAATAAAGGAGAAACACTCCTATTGAAAAGCGATAGAGGCTCGATATTTGGTATATAGGCGAATCAACTGATAGAAAACCCAAGAAGAATGGAAGTTTTCAAAAATGTTCAATTAAGGGAATGGGTACTCCACACAAAAACATTCGAAAGGTGGAATGATAGAAAAAGCATGCTTCGTGATGAGACAGAGACTTCAAATTTTGGGTACTGTTAAATAGTTGGAAAAGAAGAAAGTGTACAATTTCAGTTTTCCAAACATTTGCTATTGTAGTCGGTGCCGCACACTAAAATATTCGATTTGACGAACAAATGAAAATCGCCTCCTTTACAATGTGATAGAGGCTTGAATTTGGTATATGGGCTAATCATTTGATAAAAAAGCCCAAGTTGAATACGATTTTTCAAAAATGTTCACTTAAAGAGGTGTTACACAGATAAACGTTCGAAAGGTGAAGTGATAGAAAAAGCATGCGTCGCGATAAGACAAAGATTTAAAATTTGATGTACTGGTAGATAGTTAAAAGGAAGAAAGTGTGCAATTTCAGATCTCCAAAATTTGCAACTTTAGCGGGTTCCGCACACCAATATGTTCGATTTTCCGAATAAATGAGACACGCTTCCTTTTATATGTGATAGAGGCTTGATATTTGGCATATTGGCCAATCATCTGATAAAAAACAAAGACGAATAGAGTTTTTCGAAAATGTTCATTTATGGGTGTGCTCCACAGAAAAACATTTGAAAAGGGAAATGATAAAATAGCATGCTTCGGGATGTGATAGAGACTTTATTTATATGTACGGGTGGATAGCTCGAAAGGAAGAAGTGTGGAATTTAAATGTTCCAATATTTTCTTCTTAAGGGGTTCTGTACACCAAAATATTCGATTTGCCGAATAAATGTGAAACGTAAATTATTCAAAAATTTATATTATTCGGGGGCTGTTTATTGCGAGACAGTTGATTTTCAACGGGTATTCGGCTAGTGTGAACATATTTGTGGTAGATGTTTCCTTTAGCGTTGATTTCTAATTACGTTCTCCCTAGCTAAGTTGAAAAGTAGATCTAAAAGTGAAAAGTCTCTTTGCATTTTTAACTTCAAAAAGGTTTTGAGATTCATCTTTGGATTTGTATAATATAACGAGTTCCAGTCAACATAACATCCACAAGTTCTAATTAATTTTTCAGTTAATTTAAAATCTTTCATGGCCTATGTAGGACCAATTCTGTCAATACTATCATAGGTAGCTTTAAAACTAATAAATAAAAGATGGGTTTCAATACAAAGTTCTTTACATTTTTCTAGAATCTGGCATAGAATAAAGATTTGTTCAGTGGTGGACCTTCCATTTCTAAATTCACATTGGTAGTTTGTAATAGTTGCTAGACACAATGGGAAAATTTGTCACATAAAAGATTTGAAAATTTTTTATATCTTGTACACAGTAACAAGCTAGTTTTCAATAATTTGAGTAATTCAAAGCTTTTCATCTCTTACGAACTGGGTATTGTTACGACATATCGTCTGGAATCGTGCGTGTACTCTCAGGGTAGAAGAATGCGTTAAAATTTCTGGATAACTAACACTTTTATTTAAAAGTACTAATAAGTGTAAATAGAAACAATATACAGCGAACAGTTCGATATCTATTTTATAAGATCTCTGAAGAACTGCCAGATACAATGAAACAGCAATTAAATGCTCAGCAAATCCACAAAATAGTAGATATTATTCTCAAAACACTGACGGATCTGACAATTCAATATAGCTCGTATCACGTCAACTGCTCTCCAACTGAGCGATGATTCCTTTTATATATTTTCCGTAGAAACTTTCAGAAGAGGCTAGAATCACCCAGAATATTCTTTATTTCGAGAAAGTTCTAGCACATTCGAAAAGTCACCAAGTTGGCGATTAATTGCCAAATCTGGCAACCCATCTTCGAAATTCAATACATGGTTACCCCAAATTTATGTAATGGGAATGCCTGTTTATAAAGGTGTTTTCTCCTTAAAGGTCTTGAATAGAAGCATAGATCCGCAGAGATGCACAGACAGATCATATAAAACAGTGGTACTCACTCACGGTTGGGGCACATAATTAAAATATGCATACATTGATCTTTTTTGTGATATGTCACAAATTTACATTTCTAATTTGATATAAGGTCCCCATTCACAATGTTCAATTTTCAATTATATATAACTCGCTCAATTTTAAAGATGCAGATATGCGGTTTTTTTTAATGATCTTGTTGCATTAAAAATAAAAATTTTCTGATTGACAAAATTTGTCTAAGAGGGTCGTATAAAAATTTAAAAAGTGTAACTTTTTGAAAATTAATGGGTGGACTATTTCATTAACGTAGTCTTATTTCCTACCTTACTTTCAACATTTTTGCAATTTACATTGCCCACTTATCTCCAACAGGTAAAGAATTAAAGCGGGTTTCAATTTTTTTGGGACACCCTGTATAATCGCTTAAAATTTTCCGAGATAATGGGCATTCTAGCCTTTGTGAAGTCTGAGTTTCTTGAAAATACTGAGTCAAATTAGCACTAATTAATTTTAAGATTGTCCAGATGGATAAGACTAGAAGAATTAATAGGGGGAGGTAAGAGTAGAAGTCTCACGAAGTAGAATACTTTTGGTGTTGCATCGGGGAACGCCACTGGATAGGTGATGTCACATTTTTGCGTCGGATAATTTTGTTTTATTTTGGACAAATGAACATACATCCAGGCACATATCACCAAAATTAGTAAAAAGTTATTCTTTAGAAAATTCTTCTTGACCATGTTGGGAGGGAGTTATATCACATCTTGGCCCCTAGCCAAGCGTTGGCCATTTTACTTGTGTGCCCAACGGCTTGCCCCAAGCACTGGAGGCTGATTGGTTTCTGTTGGTTCCACCTCAGTTGCTGGAGGCTAAACGAGTAGTCTGGGGGTCATCTCCTTGTGCTGGCAATAAATTCAGTTATTAAAGTTCTTTTTTGGAGATTTTGTAATGTCATTTTTTCAGACTAGTTGTCGCCACAGATTTTGCCCCTGTCAATACCTCCACGAAGGTTTTAAGTTCGAATTTTAATGTCTCACTTAACCTTTATCCTTCATGCCAGGTGAGTGGGCTCCAAATTTTTAACGGTCACGATCAAAAGTTTGAGAAACATAACATAAGAAGAAAAAATACAGTAAACAGATGTTCGAGCTTTTTAATAAATATTATGGTAATTATTCAGTATTTAAATAAATTATTAAAGGAAGGAAAACATTCTGTCTTATTGCACATTTCATTATTCCGACATCGTTGTACTAACATTTAGGGTTCACACGCAAGCAAAGACATTACTTGCAAAACGGAACACGTTAATCGATGCAGCATTTTACGTCAATTAAATTTCAGGTGAATCGCACGCAAAATGGAAGTGCGCAAGAGAATCCTCGGAAACCGTCCATCACAATAAAACAGGACGGCGGACGTCTAATAAATAATAGTTTAAAATGCGCAAAACGTAAAGAAAAAGACAAATGCAAACGAGTCTGGGGTTTGAATAGTTAAGCAGATAAACATCTCAACTTTAGGCGGATATTTCCTCATTCTGAATCTGTCACTCATTGTTTTTGCATGAGATATTCCGCCTCTTTGCTGCGTATTTTCTTAACAGCTGTTTTTGGTAAACGCGAATTCATCAGTTATTCTTCCTAAATCGAGGTTATTCAGACAGTAATGATGGATATTATTTTAAAGTTTTTGTTGTGTTCGGTAAAGGAAAGTTTGATAAACGGTTTTAGAGAGGAAATAAGCCTTCCTCTACAGATACTTGTGTTTTTTTTTTTTTTTTTTACTAAATTAAGGAAGAAAAATTCGATTTTTTTTTGTAGTTTTCAATCTTTTAAAAATAATTATAGGCAAAAGTATTAATAAATCTCGCGTTACTCACCAGTATTGTCTTGAGAACGTCTGATATGACTAGAATTATAGTGTATGACTTAAATATTTTTATGCTGATTTGAATGACGTTTGTTGCGATTGCAAAGGAAATTGTTCTTGATGCATTTTACTTTTCTTTATGGAATTTTAAAAATCTGTATAAAAAAAAAACTATCGACTTTATCAGAAATCCGGATTCTAGAGGCTGTTGGAAATTTATCCGTCTCCCGTTCAAGCTAAAAACAGAGTTTCTAAAGTTTTTTTTTTTTTTTTGCAAGAGGAGATCGGTTTTCCGCACACCCTTCTTTTACCCTGATTTTGAAGGGATTTTTTTTTACAAATATTTAAAAATCTATCAAATTTTTTGAAAGTTTCGTATTCTTTCTCGGTTTGCTACTTACGTTTAAGAAAAAATCTTATGTGAGCAGCACATGACTTTCCTTATATAATGCAATGAATTTACTACTTTTACAGTAAAAACAAATTAGGTTATTCTTATAGTAGATACTTATATTCTTTCTCAGATATTGAATTTTCGTCAATTAGTCGTCATTTTCATAGCGTCATTTTTATCCATTTGGCGAGATTTTCGTTAATGTGGCAACATTTAAAAATGTCGCCAAGTTGGCGACGTTCCGTCAAATTCGTCACCAAAATCTCGCCAAGCGTTATGGATGGAGAAATAAGTTATTCTTTTAGCAGATAAAGGACCATTGGCGTTCAAATACAAAAGTATTACTCAAAGTACCTTTTCTCATGAATGGAACGAGCTAGATTCACGAGAATGATGTCACCAAATTTATCGCATGATATCACACATGAAAAGTGAAACTGTTTTTCAACAGTTAATATTTTTTTCAATTAATGGAATTTTTTGATAAATTTATTTGAAAAATGTGCAATATCTCGAGAACGGTTTAAACTAGCGTTCTAAAGTTTATGTTAATCGTTTTCTAAGCAGAAATTACATGATAAATGTCTATTTGCGTAACTTTATTAAAGGTTTTGATTTTTCAATGATTTTTTTCAAATTTTCATTCTTGGGGGTTTTGAACATTCGATTGTGTTTAAAAACAATAGGCTTCCAGTATTCACGGATTGTAATTTTTGTACCAAATTTCAATCGAATAGCTCCATTCGTTCGTGAGATATCGTCTCCACAGACTCACTGACAAGCACACACATCACCTCAAAAATGTTCGATTCGTGATCAGGGATGCTTGAAACGTGCTCTCCCGTCGAAAACTTGAATTCGAATTTTCGACCCCGTCACAATACTTCCCTTATATATTATACTATGAATATATATAGAAAAGAAAAAAAGCATGATTCTAGACTGAGCAGGCGCTTAGTCAAAAATGACGCCAAAATTACGAAATTGATGCCCAATTGATGAAATTATAATTAACAAATAATGGAGTATCAGTATTGTTTAGCAGATGTTAGCAATATTTCCAATTATCAAGTGAGATTTGCGCGTAATATAAGTTAATTTTGTACTTCAAAATAATTTTACATATTGTTATCCAGATAAAAGCTAAATATCAGTGTAGTTTTCAACTTAAAAAAAAATCTGATTTGGGCAGCACATGACTTTTCTTATATAATGCAATGAATTTACTACTTTTACAGTAAAAAAAATAGATTATTTTTATAGTAGATATTTATATTCTTTCCAAGATATTGAATTTTCGTCAATGAGTCGTCATTTTCATTGATTTAGCGTCATTTTTATCCATTTGGCGAGTTTTTCGTTAATTTAGCAACATTTAAAAAAGTCGTCAAAATTGGCGACATTCCTCCAAATTCGTCGCCAATATCTCGCCAAGCGTTATGGACGGAGAAATAAGTTATTCTTAAAGCAGATAAATGGCTATTGTCTTTCAAATACAAAAGTATTACTCAAAGTATCTTTTCTCGTGAATGGAACGAGTTAGATCCACGAGAACGATGTCACCAAATTTATCACATGGTATCACATATAAAAGGTGAACATGTTTCTCAATAAGAAATTTTTTATTTTTTATTTTATATGATTTTTTGATAATTTTTTTGAAAAATGTGCAATATCTCGAGAACGGTTCATGTTAGTGTTCTAAAATTTATGTCAATCGTTTTCTAATGGAAAATTACATAAGAAATGTCTATTTGCGTAACTTTATTAGAGGTTTTGATTTTTTGACGATTTTTTCAAAATTTTACTTGAAAATTTAGGGGGGTTCTGTACATTCGATTGCGTATAAAAACAATAGGCTTCCAGTGTTTACGAATTGTAATTTTTATACCAAATTTCGTTCGAATCTGTCCATTCGTTAGTCAGTTATCGCCTCCACACACACACGCACACACACACCACTTCAAAAATGTTCGATTCGTGATCAGGGAGGCTTGAAACGTGCTCTCCCGTCGAAAACTCGAATTCGAATTTTCGACCCCATCAAAATACTTCCTTATACATTATGTATATAAGGACAGTAACAATGGTGCATGGATCGTGCCCATATCTATTTCGCATTGAAAGGAGTAAAGCGCTTGCATTATGTAGAGAAAGTAATATGCTGCCCACATCAGATTTTTTAATATATGCCTCCATTATTTTATTTTAAAGTGAATGCCATCATTTATAAGACACGAACATGTGTTGTTGCTCTTAAGGTATTATGAACTAAAATTAAAAACTCATAAAAGATAAAATTAAATCATATTATACAAGAAAGATCAATCATGCATAAAGCATTGATTATGAAGCACTTTCCAACTGCAATGCAATTTTATTTAAACATCTCTGAAATGCGATGCATTCGGCAGTAATATTTTTTAAATTATCACAATATTACAATAATTTATTATATTTGAAAACTTGAAACTTCATCGAAAAAAATGAACTTTATTCAAATGGCGTCATTGAAATATACATCACCTGGCTCTCTATGAAAGAGCAGTAAGTATTTCATTCATACACTTTTTTCCATTTCTTTCATTCATCCCAATACTGCAACAATTTATTTTACTTGAAAACTTAAAACCATGGAGGTAAAAGTAATTTAACGCTATGCTTAAAACTTCATCGAAAAAGTCTGCTATAAAATCGTCTGCGTCTCTATGTAAATTCAATTAATGTTTCATTCTTGTCAGCTATATTGCAGACTCCAGAGCTAAATAATTTTGCATTAAAGAAATTCAGCAATTCTTATAGAACTCATTTTATAGCTTCACGTGTTTACATTCTCCATAAGTGAAAATTAATCCTCGTTGTAGAAATAATCAAAGTTGGATGATTATTTAATCTCAAATGTATTCTAATTGCGTTGTTTCAGAGTATAGATGCATAGAAATTAGGCAAAAATAAAGCGGTTTTAGGACGGATACAACAGAAAATATAAATTAAAAAGAACTTTAAAAATCACGATTTTCACACAAGATGGATGCCATATTTTATAATGAAATAGATCACGTGATCTCTTCATATGATATGGGTTGTTGTTGAGACCCAGACCGTCCGACCTACCAGCATATGATATGGGTGCAATTATTATTTTAATTTTTATTTAAAAAACTACCGAATATATGTTGCTGAAATTTTTTTTGTATTTTTTATGGAATAATTTGAATATTTCCTGTAACTTTCGGAGCAATTTGTGAATTTTAGATTCGCTTAAAAAATGTTTGAAAAATTAGGTCGCATAGGGTTCAATGTATTTTATTATTTCAATCCGAGTTCAATCCCAAACTAATTGGATGATATTATTTATTTATATTCCCATAGGTCCCACAGACCGTCTGAACAACATACTAAAATTTCATTTTGATAAAGTCCTTTTTACGGCAGTTATCGTGCGAACGGACAGACAGATAAACAGAATGAACAAGGTCATAAACACTATCAGCTATGTTGTAAAGTGTTAACAAGAAAGATAAATCATGCTTAAAGCATTGATTATGAAACACTTTCCAACTTCAATGCAATTTTATTTAAACATGTCTAAAATGCAATACATTCCTCGGTAATATTTTAAAACTTATCAAAATACTACATTAATTTATTATATTTGAAAACTTAAACCTTCATCCAAAAAAATGAACTTCATTCAAATGACGGCAATGAAATATAAATTGCCTGGTTTAAACATCTCTAAAATGTGATACATTCCTCGGTGATAATTTTAGAATTATAATACTACGATAATTTATTATATTTGAAAACTTCATCGAAAACAACTGAAATTCATTCAAATGATGTCATAGAAAAAATAACACGCCTGGCTCTCTCTATAAAAGCAGCGTTTCATTCATAAATAGTTTCCCATTCATGTCATTCATCACGATACTATAATAATTTATTTTATTTGAAAATTAAGACCATGGAGCTACAAGTAATTAAACTGTATGCGTAAAACTTCATCGAAAAAAATCGTCCTGCTCTTTGTAAAATCAATGAATATTTCATTCATATCAGCTATGCAGACTCCATGAACTAAATGATTTTGTGTTTAGACTTCGTTGTAGAAATAATCAAATTTGGATGAGCATTTAAACTCAAAATATTGTAATTGCGTTGTTTCAGTATGTAGATGCACAGAATTTAAGCAAAAATAAAGTGGTTTTAGGACGGATACGACACTCAATATGAATTAAAAGGAACTTTAAAAATCACGATTTTGAGACAAGATGGATGCCATATATCATTTTGAAGTGGATCACGTGATCTTTTCGTATCATGGTCACGTGATCGCTTCATATAAGAGGTGTTATTATTATTTTAATTTTTATTTAAAAAACTACTGAATATATTTCGTTGAATATTTTTTTATATATTTTATGGAACAATTTGAGTATTACCTAAAATTTTCGAAGCAATTTGTGAATTTTAAATCCGCTTAAAAAATGTTTGAAAAATTAGGTCCCATAGGGCTCAATGTATTTCATTTTTTCAACCCGGGTTCAATCCAAAACTAATTGGGTGATATTATTTAATTATATTCCCATAGGTCCTACAGACCGTCTGAACAACATACTAAAATTTCATTTTGATTAAGTCATTTTTACGGCAGTTATCGTGCTAACAGACAGACAGACAGACAGACAAACAGACAGACAATGAACAAAGTCATATGAACAAAATCATAAACACTTTTCAACTTTGTTGTAAAGTGTTAAAAATGAGTGCATACTTTGTAGATACTTTTTGTTGTAGTCTACGTGACCTAAAAATAACAGACATTTTGGCATAAAAAATAATTTATTAGAATTGACATAAAGTATGCAAACCATGACAACGAGCACTACTCTATTGAGTACTCAACATTAGTGAGTGCACAGTCATCCCGCTCATACAAGGCGCCCGGTAAAGTTCTAAGTAGGACAAACACTCTCTTGCAAAAAAATATATGCAGCTATAAGAAATTGAGTTACAGCCGCGAAACTCGGCATGCATGTATTATTTGAGGACATATGCGAATGATTAAAATTTGGGAGCAAAAATTTTTTTATTAAGAAATGGTGGCTACAAGAAGATGGAATTTTAGTACGTGGTAAATCCTCCCCTGAAAGCTAAACCAGCCGATATTAAGTGCGGTATAGAGTCAATTAAGTTTCTTATGTTCCTCTGAAGATTCTGTCTCAAATATTGCAACTGGTCAACTAATTCAGTGGTATTATAAGAAGGCTGCAATTGCCGTCCCAGCATGATGTCACAGACGTGTTCTATTGGGGATAGGTCTGAAGATATGGATGGGCATGGGGGTATTAAATCCTCGAAGACATTGTTGAGAAAGTTGTGCAGTATGTGGTCGAGTGTTGTCTTGTTGGTAAGACATGTATTACCTGCGTCCGTCCGAAGACATTGCAAGGGGGTGTCTTGTGGTAACTGGAACCTGGGGCGGCTTGACAGCACAGACAAAACACTCGGCTGCAGAATGCCATTGATGTACAAGCAAGTCGTTAGATTGCCTTGCAGTACAATTAGAAGAGATCGACGGTCCCAAGAGATGGCTCCCTAGACTGTCACATCACGTGTGATGGCCGTGTACCGCTCGAAAAGAAATGCGGGTTCGAAACGCTGGCCAGTCATCTTCCACACACGTATGCGGCGGTCATCAGCACTGAGAGAGGGAGAAGCTGTATTTCTCTGTAAAGACGGCATACTTCCAATCGGACACTGTCCAGGCTCACCCAGCTCGGCAAAAAATCCAGACGACTCTGGTTAGATCTTGGTTTGAATTTCTTATAATAATTGTATATGCAGGAGATGTTACATTGTATTTGTGATTGGTTTGTTTAAATTTAAAATTTGTTATAATAATGATTGTCATTATTATTAAACAAATCACTACTCTGATTAGTATTTAGAAATGTTAAGGTTTTATAAGTTATTGGTCGGATTAATAACAATTATTTATATGTACTCGCATCTATATGTATCTAATAGTTATGTGTTGTATTTCAATATTGTATATCTTGCGATTGACTGCGTTTACTTTTGATTGGCAATTCTGTTTAAAAATTTCTAGAGTGGCAACAATGGTTTTATGTTTGGCAACACTGTCTTTCAATTTCATGTGGGGCAACAGTATTGAAAATATTACTTTCCATCTATGCACATGTAAGTAGTAGGCTTAAATTATTTTTCGCATTTTATAAAAATCTCTTAAATCCGATCCATTATTCTTGTTTTGTTTTTAACACTTTACAACAAAGTTGAAAAGTGTTTATGACTTTGTTCATTCTGTCTGTCTGTCTGTCCGTTAGCACGATAACTGCCGTAAAAATGACTTAATCGAAATGAAATTTTAGTATGTTGTTCAGACGGTCTGTAGGACCTATGGGAATATAAATGAATAATATCACCCAATTAGTTTTTGATTGAACTCGGGTTGAAAAAATGAAATACATTGAGCCCTATGGGACCTAATTTTTCAAACATTTTTTAAGCAAATTTAAAATTCATAAATTGCTTCGAAAATTTTAGGTAATATTTAAATTGTCCCATAAAATATATAAAAAAAATTCAGCGAAATATATTTAGTAGTTCTTTAAATAAAAATTAAAATAATAATTACACCTCTTATATGAAACGATCACGTGACCATGATATGAAACGATCACGTGACCATGATATGAAACGATCACGTGACCCACTTCAAAATGATATATGGCATCCATCTTGTTTCAAAATCGTGATTTTTTTAAGTTCTTTTTAATTCATATTGAGTGTTGTATCCGTCCTAAAACTACCTTATTTTTGCTTAAATTCTGTGCATCTACATACTTAAACAACGCAAATACAATATATTTGAGTTTATCACTTCAAAATGATATATGGCATCCATCTTGTTTCAAATTCGCGATTTTTTTAAGTTCTTTTTAATTCATATTGAGTGTTGTATCGTTCTAAAACTACTTTATTTTTGCTTAAATTCTGTGCATTTACATGCTTAAACAACGCAAATACAATATATTTGAGTTTAAATGATTATCCAAATTTGATTATTTCTACTATTAAGCCTATTTTTCACCTATGTAAAATGTAAACAGCAAAATATGTAGAATGAGTTGTATTAGAATTGCTCTATTTCTTTAAAACAAAATAATTTAGTCCATGGAGTCTGCATGGCTGATATGAATGAAATATTAATTGATTTCATAAAGATAAGGACGATTTTTTTCGATGAAGTTTTAAGCATCGAGTTTAATTACTTGTAGCTCCATGGTCTTAATTTTTAAATAAAATAAATTCTTATAGTATTGTGATGAATGAAATGAATGGGAGAAAGTTATGAATGAAATCCTGTTTTTATAGAGAGATCCAGGCGTGTTATTTTTTCTATGACGTCATTTGAATTAATTTCAGTTGTTTTCGATGAAGTTTTCAAATATAATAAATTATCGTAGTATTATGATAGTTTTAAAAATATTACCGTGGAATGTATCGCATTTTAAAGATGTTTAAACCAGGCAATTTATATTTCAATGCCGTCATTTGAATTAAGTTCATTTTTTTCAATGAAGGTTTAAGTTTTCAAATATAATAAATTAATGTGGTATTGTGATAAGTTTTAAAATATTTCCGAGGAATGTATTGCATTTTCGACTTTTTTAAATAAAATTGCATTGAAGTTGGAAAGTGTTTCATAATCAATGCTTTATTAAGCATGATTGATCTTTCTTGTTTTCTCTTAGTTCTTTGAGATGTATAATAACCTTTTTGTTCAATGTGACAAGGTTATTTCATGAAATGAACTATTTCTAGAAGTCATTGTTTTGTATACACCTCCTGATGATTTTACAATTTCATTGCCATCTATCCATTGGTATTCATTTCACTTTTAATTAGCTTAAATTCATACGTATTGTTTTCTGTTTACAAGAACTCATTTATATTTTACTGACTTGCTTTCCATTGAATTTCTAATCTAGTATTCAATAAAATTCTTTTATATACACTACCCGACACAGAAAGTGCAACACCATGAAAGAGCGAATAGAGGGTGATGATAAAGAACACACAGACAGAGATGGCATATATAAATTAGTGATGCTAATTCCAGAAGGATAATGCAATACAGTAATGGCATAGACAGGGAGATCAGTAGGCAGTAGGACCAGCTCTTGCGGCGATACAAGCTGCAACCCTTCGAGGAACAGATGAAATGAGCGTGCGGACAGTTTCCTGAGGGATGGGTGACCTTGCCTTCAACCATTCTCCACAGGTCGTCCTCCGTTTGAGACGGGGGAAGGGCAGTCAAACGACGGCCAATCATGTCCCATACATGCTCGATGGCTGAGAGATCTGGAGACAGCACAAGTCAAGGAAGCATATGGATACTTTGCAAGACTTGTCTGCTGATGGTTGCAGTGTACGGTCGATCGTTATCTTGTTGGAAAACAGCATTTAGTAACCTCTGAAGGTAGGGAAGTGCAACCGGCCTCAGCACCTCATCTACATATAGTCGTGCCGTCATTATGCCTCTAATATGAACCAGGGGTGATCGGTTATCTTAGCCGATGGCACACCAAAACATGATGCCGCGTTTTCGAACAGTATGGTTGTCAACAGTCGCATCAGGATTGGATCTGTTTCCACATCGCCTCCAGACTCTCACACGGTGACTGTCATTTAACAAAAGAACAGAGACTCGTCGCTGAACTACCCTGTCCCATTTAGTCGTCCAAGAGGCTTGGGTCCCACACCATTGCAATCTCTTACGTCGGTGCCTTGCCGTAAATGACAGTCTTCGTAAAGGACGGTTTGAGTGCAAGCAGCTTTCGGCCAATCATCGATAAACTGTTGTCGCTAATATTGGAACATCCAATGTATCCTGTAAATTCTGCAGCATGTCTGCGTTTGTGGAGCCGCTACCGCATGCCTTCGAAAGCGTGGATCAATGAGTCCTGACATACGTCTGGATGAACCTGTACCACTGTGACGATTCACATGCACTTCTTCAACCCATCTTCTCCAAATCCTTTGCACAGTGGACGCATCTATGCTTGTTTCAGCGGCGATACTCCGGAGCGACCACCCAGCCGTATATACGTCTAAACAGAATCCTCTCGCACTATTGTCCAAATGCTGAAACTGACTTCGGCGTCATCGGCCAGGCATCTCTTCAACGACACGTTGTTGTTGAGACCCAGACCGTCCGACCTACCAGGAAGGTGTAAGGTAACTGTTTGGACGGCCGGGAAGACTTCAACAACACGTGTCTTTTAAAACTAAAAACCGCTCGGAAGGCGACAACAGTTAGTAATAACTGTTGGTTCATCCGCCGTTTCTATCCCTTTTAGCCCGTACTCTAATCAAATGACCTACCTGCATTTCAGAACATTTGCATACATTGACCAGTTGCGTTTGTTTCGCAATTTGCACAATTATACAGCCAAAGCTTTATGGCGTTGCTTTTTCTAAGTCGGGTACTACACACACACACACACACACACACACACATATATATATATATATACAGGGTGTCCCAAAAATATTGACCTCGGCTTTTATTCCTTAAATATTGATCTTAGAGATATATAATAAATTACAAGGTTGCGCAAAAAAAGGCACAGAATTTTATGAAATCGATAAAAATTTTCAGAGGATTAAATTTGAAGAAATATAAAATTTAAATTTTTATACGGCCCCCGTACAAAAACTGATTCAATGAGTAAATTGTGCCCCATACACTAATAAGGTGATGTACAAAATTTCAGCATTTTAGTCCCAGAAATATGTTTAAACAAATTTGGTGAGGGATTAATCACAAATTAAAATATAAATGTTTACAGCAAGAGTGCAAATGACGCAACGCAGAAATGCATCATAGGCAAATAATATCTTTAATGGATCTTTGGCATGGATGGAAAACATTTTGAGCAAGCTTTGTAATTTTTGTGTAAAGTTATTATTTCTACACTGTGTAGATACTTTTGTACCAATAAATAGCAAAATTATTATTTATTTATGTAATTATTGTTTTCTTTCGTAATTTGTGTATGACCCTTGAAACACGATCTTCCGACATGATTTTCACCCCCTCTGAGAACCCATGTTGATGCATCGATTTAAGTCAGCATTTTTATCTTTTCATATATCTCTGGGACTTTTTATGATAAAATGCTGGAATTTTGTACATCATCGTATTAGTGTATGGGGCACATTTTACTCATTGGAAATGTTTTTGTACAGGAGCCGTATAAAAATTAAAATTTTGTATTTCTTAAAATGTAATTCCCTTGAAAATTTTAATCGATTTCATAAAATTCTATACAATTTTTTTTACGTAACTTTGTACTTTATTATATATGTCTAAGATCAATATTTAAGGAATAAAAGCCGAGGTCAATGTTTTGGGACATCCTGTATATACAGAATGTCCAGAAAGTTCCGGAACTGCGCAATATCTCGAGAAATACACTTTGAATCAAAAAATAAAAAAACACGTATTCAATATTTTTAAAAAAGCTATCCAATGATACCAAAATTGACCCCCTTCCCCCTCCTGGGGGAAGGGGGTGGGGCAACTTTGAAATCTTCAATGCGAACCACCATTTTTTATTGCAGATTTGGATTCTACAGAAAAAATTACATACATTTGACCTACGATTTTGATTCAAGCACCCCGATCATGAGAGGAAAGGGGAGTTACAGAAAAAAGCACCCTGATCATGAGAGGCAAGGGGACTCATGTTAATCAAGCACCCCGAAGGGAACAGAAAACTACTGCAGTGAAACCTGCGAACTTGACCACCTTTGTAAGTTGACCACCTGTCTAAGTTGACCTAATTGACCAAGAACGGAATGGCGTAATTACTTTAACATTGAGTGAACCCTTTATAAGTTGACCACCTGTCTAACTTGTATGTTGACCAGGTAATTAGGTAGAATTTGTCACAAAGCATAGCTCAAAACCTTTGTAAGTTGACCACTTCCAGAGATTTCCAGGCTGCAGAAAATTGTGAGAATGTGGCAAAATTTGTCAAAGAAGTGACAGTCTTAGACGAAGTCCGATGCATTTATGAAGCATGGAAAAATCTATCAGAAGACACGATTGTTAAGTGTTTCAAGTATGCGGGATTTCTATGTGATCTCATCTCATCTGCGTGCCAAGTGACAGACTGTTTCAAATTGGAGTCATTGGATGAAGAACTAAAGTGCCTTCCTGAAACGTGCAGTAAAGAGTTATCCGATGCTTGTCAAAATTTTGCATCTGTCAAAATCTTGAAACCCATGATATTGAATCTCCATTTGTTGCTAAATCGAGCAAGAGTGATTATGACAGGTTTTCTTCGGAGGAAGAGGAAAAAACAGATGTAGAACTTCCTACACACGAAAGTGCAATGTAATGCGTCAAAAAATTAGAACTGTATGCTTTTATGCAAAATACGCCAGAACACATTAAGGCTGTGTTTAATCTGCACAGAAAAATAGAAATACAATGGGCATCTGGAATCGGAAAAAAACAAACTCTTCTGGCTGAGTACTTTTCTGAACAATAGAAATGGATTACTGCATCAATCTGATCCAATGAATTCAAATACAGCATGTGAGTAGCCGTTACATATTACATATAAAAGTAGGTGTATGCAGATTCCTTGATTCACATTTTAAGTATGTACGTACATACATAAGTATTTTGTAACAGTAATTACAATATTTAATTAAAACCATTGGCTCATTAGTATTTTATATATGTTAAAAGGAAAGTATTTTGAAATGCTTTATTGAAGGGAAAAATAAAATTTCATCACACTGTCTATGCTGGACACCTGTCTAAGTTGGACACTTTTTAGGGGGAACCGTGAGTGTCCAACTTATACAGGTTTCATTGTACGTCCACATCGTTGTTCCTGGGTAGTGCTAAACGTAGTTTTGAAGCGTTTTCTAAACTGAAGTCAACAGGTGTCGCTGAAGTGAACGGTTAGCGGGGGGAGGGGGTTAATTTTAGCATCATTGGATAGTTTTTTGAAAATATTGAACACGTAATTTTTTATTTTTCTATCCGAAGTGTATTTCCCGAGACATTCCCATTTTTAAACGTTTGTGTCCCACTTCCATTTTTTTCGATTATAGCGCCGCTTGTGGGAGTAAAATTCAAAAATCGTAGATCAAATGCATGTAATTTTTTCTGGAGAATCCAAATCTGCAATAAAAAATGGGGGTTCCCATTAAAGATTTCAAAGTTCCCCCCCCCCCCTCCCTGGTATTATTGGATAGCTTTTCTAAAAATATTGAATACGTATTTTTTTATTTTTTGATCCGAAGTGTATTTCTCGAGATATTGCGCTGTTCCGCAACTTTCTGGACACCCTGTATGTATATATATATACATATATCATCATCATCATCATCATTATTATTATTATTATCAGTTGTTGTAAATAATACGGTAAATAATAGGTTTGGGGCACTTTTGATTTCTTTTAAATTTCTTGATGTGGGAACAGCAGAAATTAAAAATTCAATATACTTATTTGGTAATTATTTACTGACATTCTAGAGATTAGATTTATGAATGTGTAGTATAAATATATTCCCTTAATTCAATTATTTTTTAAATTTTTAAATATTTTTTTCCCTTATAATAATTATATTTTTCGTCTAACTAGTTGGTAATAAAAAGAAATAGTTAAATTTTAACGCTAACTGAATTCGGTTGATAAATGTTTGAAGTAAAATAGAAATAGTCTAGTCTTCGAAATGTCGTTGAACGTGCTTGGAAACCACCGATTCATAATACTCAAGGTAGAGCACTTTATGTTTAGTCTGCGCTTGAAAGAAATAGTTTTTCTATTTCTGTATCTTTTTTTAAACAACGGCAGACTCCCGTCTTTTTATTTTTAGGCCGTCTCCAGACGAAATGTCAATTATCTCATGTATTTTGATCAACAAAAAGGTTCTTCCTTCTTGTTTGTTAATGAAGGATACAGGATGTTTTTAAAAAGAGATCACAGAGAACTGTCTCTCCGTCTAGGGGCCTGCACAGCCAGAAAGTGTAGATAGTAACAGAGACTGAAACTGGCCCAACCTGAAAATTTTTTGCAATGTAAATACTGAGTCGGTTTAAAAATCTTTTTGGCTTGAACTTTTGTCTTTTGAAAATACAGTATTCTTAAGAAAGTCTTTAAGAACCTTAATAATTTTGTATGGAAAGGGCCATGAGTGTACATGCTAGGTATATCTATAGTAAAGCAGAGCCGCCCATAAGGGGGGAGGGGCGGACACCACTCAAGTGCGGAGTCCGGACCATCAATATTTATATTTTGAGGGGGGGGGGAGAAAACATTAAAAATTTACTAATAGGTGAACACCAAAAATGAAGCGGGCCTGTGATAAATGCGTGAAGGGAAGCTAAAGTAAAATGATCATGCCCGATCGAATTAAAGTGATTACAGTGCCCCTAGTGGAGAATTAAAAGAAGTTGAAAAAAGAAACCGATTTAGGATATATAGAAGCGTAACTGTTATCTGCAATAGATTTGAAAACGCCCTCACACTAAGACAACACGAGTCCTTAAGCACCCGAATAGCTTTGTAAGGATAGGGCCATGAGTGTTCACGTTAGGTCAATCTATAGTAAAGCGACAATGACCGATCAAATAAACACAATTGCGGCGCCTCTAATGGAGAATTTGAAAAGTTAGAATAACGAATTCGGCAGCAAACCGAGATAGAAGAAAAGTGTCAATTACAAAGTTATGGAGGATTACCTAATTATTAGGAATTGACATCAGGAGCGCACGAAACGCATATACGGAAGGCAATAAATCCTGTCAAAAAGTCGCAACATCAGGGACTGTAACACAATGACACTTGCAATAGTTTGCCGTAGCATGCGATAATATTACTTTCTAGAATGCAAATGTACGGCGTTGTTAATGGAAGACATTTTAAACAGGTTCTACACTAGATTTCTGTTCACATAAGTGTTAATTTATTGTACCAATCCCGAATAGAACAGCTATTCTCCAATAACCATAATATGTCAAATAAAGCCTTGTGTAACAGTCTTACTGTGCTACTCATTAGACAAAGATCTACTACTCTGCAATTGACTTTTACCAACTATTTTGCTTTGTTGGTGAGTTCGTTATTCGATCTTTTAAACTTTTCCGCTAGGGGCGTTGCAATAACTTTAATTTGATCGGGTATGGCAGGGCCGTAACTAGGCAGGGGCCAGAGGGGACTAGGTCCCCCCCCAAGAGGTATACTCAGTCCCCCCTGATAAAAATATTAAATTTTTAGTAGTGGTATGAAATTTCATATAAAATGCCATTCAAATTTTACATAAAATATTTCGTTGAGATTTTTTTTATAAATTACTTCGTTTTCAAGATTTTTTAATTTAGCTGAATTTATGAATATACTAATGATCAATTTATTTACATATTGAATTTAAAAATTATGACAATAGCATTTAGGATACTTTTGTATTATTGTGAGGTTCACTGTTATACATTATAGAGTCAAAATCAATTGATAAGTAGGTAAGAGTTAGTATTAAGCATTAACTTGTATTAACTTTCACAATGTTTCTACAAATTATTAACAGCTTTATTACTAGTTAATGCGTACATTAAAATCAATTATAATTATTATATATATATATTAATATTGATGTTTAGTAGCTATATGGATACAATAATCAGCTCTTAGTTTGCAAATATAAATATGTAATTATTTGTTAATAATTTATATGAATTGAAATATATAATAGTAGCTATTATGGTTTATAAATGCTAATGATTGTGTTTTTGGTGAGCCCCTCCTTTAGACTGTTGAGCCCTCCTTGAATATCCATCCAGCCCCTGTTCTGTATCGTCTCTGTCTACGGCCCTGGGGTATGGTCACGTTACTATAAATAAGCCTAACGTGTATGTAACGTGTTTATGAATATGTAAAAAGTTTCACTGTGCTTCGCCTCCATTCACATAATACATAGCGGATATTTTCTTTTATTCAAGGCCTTTGCTCTATTCAAGGAGAACACATTTTTACAGGCAGATATTTCTATTACGTGAATAAGGGTTGCCATATTTTGAATGTGGAGAGGGGTTTCTAGACTTTCCAATTTATCACCGACTTGGCAACTTTTGGCGACTATTCGAATGTACTAGAACTTTTTAAAAATAACAAATATTCTTAGATATATGAGCACTTTCTGGACGTTTCTACGGAAAGTATATAAAAAGAGTCATCGTTCAGTTGGAGAGTAGTTGATGTGATACGAGTTATGCTGAATTGTGAGATACATCAGTGTTTTGAGAATAGTATTTTATGGATTAGCTGAGCATTTAATTTCTGTTTTACTGTATCTGACAGTTGCTTACTGATCTTGTGAGATAGTTATCGAGCTATTCGTTGTATATTGTTCCTGTTTAAGCTTATTAGTGATTTTAAGTGAAAGTGTTAGTTATCTAGAAATTTGAACACATCCTTGAATCTTGAGAGTACGCCTACGATTCCTGAAGATACGTCGCAACAATATCCAGTTCATAAGAAAGGGAACGCTTTGAATTGCTCAAATTATCGAGAATTAAGGTGCGTCTCAAAAGTTTATGCACTTTAGTATAAACAATAGATATTAGAAGAAGAAAATAAGAAATGAAATTTCATCGCTATATATTTAAAAATCTGATGTGGGCAACACATGACTTTCCTTATATAATGTAATGAATTTTATACTTTTACAGTAAAAAAATAGGTTTTTCCTATAGTAGATACTAATATTCTTTCCAAGATATTGAATTTTCGACAATTAGTCGTCATTTTCATTGATTTAGCGTCATATTTATCCATTTGGCGAGATATTCGTTAATTTGGCAACATTTCAAAAAAGCCGCCAAGTTGGCGACATTCCGCCAAATTCGTCGCCAAAATCTCGCCAAGCGTTATGCACTAAGAAATAAGTTATTCTTACAGCAGATAAATGACTATTGGCGTTCAAATACAAAAGTATTATTCAAAGTATCTTTTTTCATGAATGGAACGAGCTAGATCCACGAGAATGATGTCACTCAATTTATCGCATGGTATTACATATGAAAAGTAAACATGTTTCTCAATAGGAAATATTTTTTTTTATTTTATATGACTTTTTGATAATTTTTTTGAAAAATGTACAATATCTCGAGAACGGTTCATGTTAGCGTTCTAAAATTTATGTCAATCGTTTTCTAATAAAAAATTATATAAGAAATGTCTATTTGCGTAACTTTATTAGTGGTTTTGATTTCTTAACGATTTTTTCAAAATTTCATTCGAAAATTTAGGGGGGTTCTGAACATTCGATTGCGTATAAAAACAATAGGCTTCCAGTGTTTACAGATTGTGATTTTTGTACCAAATTTGATTCGAATCGGTCCATTCGTTCGTCAGTTATCGTCTCCACAGACTCACTGACACACACACACACACACACATACTTTCACACACACACACACACACACACACACACACACACACACACACACACACACACACACACACACACACACATCACTTCAAAAATGTTTGATTCGTGATCGGGGATGCTTGAAACGTGCTCTCCCGTCGAAAACTCGATTTCGAATTTTCGACCTCGTCACAATACTTTCCTTATACATTATGTATATAAGGAAAGTAATAACGAATAATAGACAATTTAAGACCATGAACATACTTGTTTGATTTGCAGGTTTCAATAAACGAAGTAAACACAAAAAAAGCATCAAAAAACTTGTTTCAAAAGTTTTTGCACAAGTAACAAAAAACGTGGAAAATCAAAATGAAGTATACAAATAAGGTAGTAATTTGCATAAAACAGTTCTGCAGACGTTTGCCTACTATATATAAGACTGCTGCGTTTCACATCTCATCACTCAGTACAATGCTGCGTAGGAAACAGTTTACAAAAGACGAAGTGTGTGAAATTTGGAGATTAAAAGCTTATAGAAAGTCTGTTCTTGATATTGCGAAAATATTAAGTCGCTCAAAACGAGGCATTTATGCTGTGCTACGAAAAGAGCGCGATTATAAAGCAAAAGATAGATCAGACCGTTCAAAATATACCAGTTTTCGAGATGACAGAAAACTTTTTCGTCTAGCATCGACTCAAGAACTGTCGTTATCTGAAATACAAAGTGAATTAGGTTTAAAAGTATCTCGATCTATTATTCACAGACGTTTACAAAGTAATTGCAATATGCCCGCACGTATGAAGCGAATTCCGAGTTTAACTGAAAATCATAAATTACGTCGTATGGAATGGGCTCGGGAACACATGAACTGGGACGACCAATGGATAACTGCTATATTTAATGATGAAAAGAAATGGAATATTAATGGCCCAGATGGATAGACATCATACTGGCATGACCTACGCAAAGAACAGACAGTTTTTTTTTCAGTAGAAAACAAAGCCATTCCTTGATGGTGTGGGGAGCGTTTTGCTTTAATGGTACGTTATTCTTAGCCTTTCTTAACGGTAAGCAAAATGCGCTAAATTACCAACAAACATTAAAGAATCACATATTACCAGAAGCTGCTAATCTAGCAGGACCAAACTTCTGTTTTCAGCACGATCATGCTCCCATTCATGCGGCAAAATCAACGAAACTTTGGTTGCAGTGTAATAATATTATGGTTATGGATTGGCCGGCCAAAAGTTCAGACTTCAATCCCATATAAAACCTTTGGGGGAACCCTATCCAGACGAGTTTATGCGAATAGGCGACAGTTTTCGTCTTTGGCCGAATTAAAGTGTGAAATTGGAAACTGCTGGTATAATTTAGACCCAGAAATTCTTCATTCTCTTATTCTGTCATTGCCAGATCGTGTTTTTTAAGTTATAAAACGAAATGGACATAACATTCGTTAAATAACTTCATTTTTCTTACTTGTGCATAAACTTTTGAAACAAGTTTTTTGATGCTCTTTTTGTGTTTACTTCGTTTATTGAAACCTGCAAATGAAACAGGTATGTTCATGGTCTTATATTGTTTATTAGTCGTTATTAAATATATAGCGATGAAATTGCATTTCTTATTTTCTTCTTCTGATATCTATTGCCTATACTAAAGTGCATAAACTTATGAGACGTACCTTGTATTGTTGTGTACAAGATATCAAATTTTCACAAATATTTTATTTGACAAATTTTCCCCTTTTTCGAGCAACTTTTAGAGACTACTGATGTGGATTTAGAAGTGGATGTCTACCACTGAACAAATCTTTAATCTATGCCAGATTCTAGAAACATGCAAAGAATTTGGCATTGAAACCCATATTGACAGAGCTGGTCTTATACAGGCCATACAAGATTTTAAAATACTTGAAAAATTAATTAGACTTATGGATCTTGACTGGAACTCGTTACATCATACAAATCCATGGATGAATCTCAAAACATTTTGATGTTAAAAATGCAAAAAGGGACTTTCTAACTTTTCTACTTTTAGATCTATTTTTTAACTTAGCCCTGGAGAACGTAATTAGAGATCAACACTAAATTAAACATCTACCACAAATCTGTTCACATCCTTGTACACCCCGATGACATTGATATTATAGCCGCCAAAATCACTAACGTCTTGCTCTCCTTTTGGTCAAAACCGACTTTACAATGGCCCGAAGCGGAGTGCCAAACCAGTCAGAGACTAAAGAAAGATAGTCCTTTTGGTATTGCGGAAAAATGAATCCTTTATGTTCAGATGTTGAATTTTGCTCCTTAAAGCCGTATTTGAGCCCTCTGAAAGATTTCCGAGAATGTTTTTCCAGACTAAACTTTTCGGCCCCTTGTAGTAAGAAATCGCAACTTCATGTTCATTTAAAAGACAACGAACTTTGAAGACTATCAGCAATATTTCCATCGACGCTATTCAGACACAGATGAAAGTAAAAATTGGAAGCGGAGACATCAGTAGTGGTGTACATTCCAAAACCCCCAACGGCACTATTGAGCTCAAGAAGCATAATCCAAACTTCTGTTCTGTTTTCAGTTCTGAACTGTTTGCCATTGACGCTGTATATTGTTCCAGTTTATGCTCAGGGCCTTTTTTAGTGTGTAGTTACGCACAGTTTGTGTAGTTATAAAAAGCACTTGTGTAGTTACAAATCCAAGATTATGTAGTTACAAATTTAAGACAATGATGCACTAGAATTGCATGTGAAAGAAAATTATTTTTAAAAATCCACTATACAGAAATCGAAATTACAATCGAACAGACTATCGAAAACGTCACAGCAGTTGGCTTGATCTCGGCCATCAAACTAGCTTGGGAAAACATCCCTGCAGAAACTCGAAATGCATTTACACAATCCATGACATCTAGAATGATCAAAATAATTGAAAATAAGGATAATATTCTTAACTATTAAGGATTTTTTAAGTAATTTTTGTATTGTCTTTATACTTTTTTCCAACTTATTTTCAATGCATATTTATGGAGTGTAATTTTATTATTTCATTTTTGTTATAATTTTGCATTAAGGAATATGCAAATGGATACTTCTTTTAAGTTCTCTTTTGAGTATAAATATGAATCTAGTTGATTAAAAATTAATGAAATTTTCAGAATTTATATTTTGTTTTTAAACTTTTCCCTCCAATCTATATTAAAATTTCTTCCACTTACGAAAATTTGTGTAGTTATAAATTTTCCTTAAAAAAGTCTCTGTTTATGCTTATTAGTGATTTTAAGCGAAAGTGTTAGCTATCCAGAAATTTGAACACATCGTTGTATCCTGAGAGCACACCTACGAATCCATAGGATACGGCGTAACAATATTCATGGATATTTCTTTACAAAGTTATTAGGGGTGCTTAAGGACCTTGAATAATTGACATTGCTGGTTTTAGTTCTAAACGAGTTCAGTTATTTGTACTGCAAAAATTTTGACAGTTTTTGAGTTCCTGTTTGCAACGGTGACCTCTCTATGAAATCCAAGAAATGAACTACTACAATTATGTCATATTAATTAGTATTTTCCATAATGAGAATGAATTGACTCTTGTTGGATATGCTATAGGTCGTAACGATTTTAATTGCTCAACGGGATGAGTCTCCTCCTGAACACATGAGAGCTTACTTTCCTAATTTTATTTTCTTTCGTAAAATTTATTTTATCCAAATGTAACTCAATCTCTGTCATGTGCTTCCTCATTATATCGCTTACATATTTAAAAGATTTTGTCTTGAGTGCATGAGTTTCAAACAATGTGCAATTTTTTTTACTGTCCGTTTCGTGACGCAGTTAAAAATTAGAATTCCAGTTTTCGATGGAAGAGTACGTTTCAAGAATCCCTGAACTTGAGCTAAACGCTTTTGAGGTGATGTGAGGTGATGTGTGTGTGTGTGTGTGTGTGTGTGTGTGTGTATGTATGTATATTAGCTTGTATATGCATGATAGTGTGTGTATGTATGTTAGTATGTGTCTGTGTATGTTAGTGTGGTTATGTATGTTTGCGTGTACGTATATTAGTTTGCGTGTATGTATGTTAGTGTGTGTGTATGTTAATGTGTGTGCGTATACATGGTAGCGTGTATTAGTGTATGTATGTGTGTTGTGTCTGCATGTGTGTTAGTATGTGGATGTATATTAGTGTGCCTGTATGCATGTTAGTGTGTGTATGTATGTATGTATGTTAGTGTGTAAATGTGTGTTAGTGTGCGTGTATATACATTATTGCATGTGTATGTGTATATATTAATGTGTGTATGCATGTTTGTGTCTATGTATGTTAGTGTGTTTATATATGTTAGTGTGCGTGTATGTTAGTGTGTAGTGTGTGTGTATATATGTTAGTGTGTGCATGCTAGTGTGTACATGTGTTAGAGTGTGCATGTCTGTTAGTGCGTGCATGTGTGTGTATATATATTAGTGTGAGTATATGTATGTTAGTGTACGTGTATGTACATTATTGTGCATGTATATTAATGTGCGCGTATGCATGTTAGTGTGTGTATGCATGTTAGTGTGTGTATGTTAGTGTGTGTATGTTAGTGTGTAGTATGTGTGTATGTATGTTAGTGTGTAGTATGTGTGTATGTATGTTAGTGTGTGCATGTGTGTTAGTGTGTATGTGTGTTAGTGTGTGCATGTCTGTTAGTGCGTGCATGTGTGTATATATATTAGTGTGAGTATATGTATGTTAGTGTACGTGTATGTACATTATTGTGTATGTATATTTATGTGTGCGTATGCATGTTAGTGTGTGTGTGTATGCATGTTAGTGTGTGCGTATGCATGTTAGTGTATGTGTATGTTAGTATGTGTATGTTAGTGTGTGTATGTTAGTGTGTATATATATGTTAGTATGTTTGTACATTAACATACATATACACGTAGTTTTTTATTTTTTATTTTGATGAATTTTGAGGGCTATTTCGTAAAACAAGGCAGATTTTTCTTTCTTAGAATCGTACCAAAATCTAATTAGCACCGCGGTAACCCACGAATGATTTATCTACCAAATTTTGTAACATGTACTCAATTAATTTCTCAGCTACAGTGGATAAATACGAATTTTGCGGAAAGAAGACGCATTCTTTTTTCCCGAATCGGACCAGCATCTCAGCAGCGCAAGAAAAACCCGCAAGTGAATCCACTAAAGTGAATCTACCCGCAAGTGCATCTACTAAATTTTGGGAAATTTGGTCAATTAGATTTTCAGCTAGAGTGGATGTATACAATTTTTGTTGGCCATTTCGTAAAAAAAAAAGTAGTGACTTACCTACCAAATTTTATGAAATTTCATCAATTCGTTTGAATTAGAGTGAATACACCTATTGCACACACACACACACACACACACACACACAGACGTCCTCTAAAATAGTTTTTCGTGTTCTAGGGTGCTCGAAACGTGTAGATCCGTCGACGAGTTTCGATTTTTGACACGATTTCAATACTTTCCCTACCATGCATAGGGAAAGTAAAAATAATATCATTCAGAGTATCCGCGGGATAATTTTCTGATAAAATAACGCACCACTTAAAACATTATTTCTGCTATTTGATGCTACCATAGTATATCTTTTAATGTGAACCAAACTTTTAAATAAAAAAAAATAGATTTTTGAAATTTTTAAAATTTTATAAACTTAAACATTCTTAAATTACCATAATTTTGTGAAGTTATATCCTGTTTAAATGAAAACTATCCATTCAAATGGTAAAATCCTAGTCCAGAGGATAAATACTGATTAATTAAAGCTCGCATTTAAAATTAGAGCAATAAGATTATATATATATATATATATATATATATATATATATATATATATATATATAATACTAAACATATAATATGAAAATCCAATGATAAAATAGAGAGACGTTGTAACTCATTAAATCCTAACTTAAGAAATGCCAACAACTTAAACTTAAAATGAAGGATAAAATAGAGAATCATCAATCAAGAGGAGAATAAAATGCATATATCTAGTCATCAAGCTAAATATATTCAACAAATATCAAAAGTCAGAATTCGAAAATTGAAAAATTAAAATAAACAAGCATTAAAGCTATACACGTGGGTAATCACTAAGCCTAAAATGTTCTACATTTTGAACAAAGTGTTTTTGAAGTCCAAGTATCTATTCTAAATGAACAAAAAAAGGTTATTTCTGATAACAGAGATAGATGATATCTATAAACTTTGTCTACTTGGACAACAAGCAAGAAGATTGAAAAATAAAATAGGAATATAAAAATAGCTGATAAAATACTGCACATGTTCTAACCATGAGCAATAAAAGATGAGACCATTGTTGCCAATCGCAGGAGTTAAAAGTGGAGATCTACTGTTGCTAATTGTGAGATATAAATAACAGTATTGCAAAAATACAATAAAATATGATAAATTCTCCAGTAAAAGCTACGTAATAAAGAGGCATGTAAAATATTATAAGAGGATGTAAATACATTATAATGCTAATTCAAGAGAATGTTGTCTATTAGCTAATATAAGATACTAATTAGGGTGTTTTAAGAATATTCAGCTAATTTAAACTTTTTTAACTGTACCATTTACTAAATATACAAGATATTTATATAATTTATTGATAATTTTTAGGTTATTAATGTGCAAAGCATGAAATTTTTCATTTGATAATCTATAAATTCTAAAAAGTTGACTAAGAATTACATTTCTAAACAATTGTATCGAGTTGCAGGAATTAAATGGTAATATCTTATTAATATTAAAATGAATTTAGTAATAGTCTGTTTTATCATATAAATTGGTAACTATCCTATTAGCAGATTCAATAATTAGATTTAAATCCAAAAAATTCACATTATTACTAATAGAGGCTTCATTAGGAATTAATTCCAAATTATTCGGATAGAAATCTATATCTATGGCATAGTTGTCAGTAAATACTAAACAAATCAGATCATCAATATATCTGTAAATTTTATAATTAGTTGAAGTAAAAGAATTCTCATAATGATGAAGATATAAATTAGCTAACATACTACTACTACAGTCTCCTTGTGGTAGGTACCCCAGAGACTTGTAAGTATAATTTATTACCTTGTAAAATATAATTATTGAAAAGAACAAAGTGGGGAAGTTTAGGAAATTTGGTAAATTTATTATGAGTAGATTGATTAGTAATAAAAGCATTATATAGAGCTGAAATTACATCATAAAGATCAGAAATCTTAATGCTATTAAAAAGATCTTTAAAATCAAAAGTTTGAAATCCAATTAGTTTACCAAGTGATGTTAATTTATTCTTTAATTCTTTATTATTATTTAGAATAAAGTAGTTATTATTAGAATAACGCAAACTAAAATTTAGTGCATTTAAATAATTTAGTAGTAATTTATTAGCAGTAGTAGAGTACGAATTATGACCAGTTAGTTACAGTTCTAAATTTAATAGAATTTTTATGAAATTTAGAAATAAGCACAGTATATGGAAATTTCAAAAATTTATAATTAATATTTAAATCCCTATACATTTTGATAATTTTCAGTTTGACACTATTTATGGAGTGTGAATAATAAAAAATAGGCTAATTTTCTTTAATAGACTAATTTTCTTTAAATAATCTAACAGAAATTGTATAAAGAATTTTTTACAGATAATAGCATAATTGTTAGAGGCTTCATCAACATAAGTAATAACAAATGATTTTTGTAAATCAATAATAGAGAATTTTAAATTATCAATAGTATATATAGATATTTTGATAGGAAAATATTTATTTTTTTATCTTGAGGGTAAATAAAAGAAAATCTGAGAAAAACAATTTTAAAGAATGCATACCATATATTCAAAATAAAATAGAAGAAATATATTTTCAAAAATACCCTGCATCATACATAGAACCTTCCATTCAAATAAAATGCTCTTTATTTCTTACTAGAAAATGTGACTGATGATGCATGGGATTTAAAGCAGGGATTAATTTAATTCATTTATTATATTTTTCAAAAGGAGTAGTCGAGTGGGCTAGGAGTAGTCTAGTGGGCGAGAGAAGGCTGCATTCCGTCTGACATACGAGCGTAATGTGCCTTAAATAAACAGCTCAATATGTCTTCTTCTTCGACCCAGATCATTCGACTTACCCGAAGGTGTAAGGTATTGCTAAGCACGTCTTAACCCACTGCGAGGGTACGTAATGCGGTTTGGTTCTGGAGCTAGATGCATTGAACGCTAAGCTCTAACATGACTGCATATCACGCCTTAAATACACCTTTCATCCTTTGCACGAGCGTAGTACGTTCCAAACAAGTTCCTTTGATATGCCCTAAATAAGCTCTTTTGATATGCCCTAAATGAGCTCTTCTGATATGCCCTAAATGAGCTCTTTTGATATGCCCTAAATAAGCTCTTTTGATATGCCCTAAATAAGCTCTTTTGATATGCCCTAAATAAGCTCTTTTGATATGCCCTAAATAAGCTCTTTTGATATGCCCTAAATAAGCTATTTTAATATGCTCTATATAGGCTCTTTTGATACACCCTAAATAAGTCATTTTGATAAGCCCTAAATAAACACCTTTTATGCGTCCTAAATAAGCTCTTTTGATACACCCTAAATAAGTTCCTTTGATACGCTTTAAATACGCCTTTTGTTTTCTGTACGCTTTAAATATTTAAAATACGCTACGTAATATGCTTTAAATATTTTAAATGTGTTCTGCTGATACGTCCTAAATAAGTTCCTTCGATACGCCTTAAATAAGCATGTGGGGGGCATTCAAATTAGTAATGCTTAAAATCAACAGTACGTTTTCCAAATAAAATTGCAAACTCTGTGATGATATTTTTGATGTTAGTACAATACTCGCAATCCAAATGAATCCGTAAGTAGTTAAAGACAGATGACATCAGTTTTGCCAGTAGAGAGCCTATATTAGTAGGCGTCCCGCCCTTTCCCCTCTTGGCCTTTTTACGTAGACCTTGTAAATACCTTCCATACTTGTAAGATATTTCATATCGGGAAGAGATTAATCTCTCCTCTAATCTCTCCTCAATGGCGTCTCACCGTTGCCACCGAAAGAGATAGCTGTCTTACTTGGCAAATGACGTCGCATCGAAACCTTTACAGCCTAAGACTCCTGTATATATAGGGGCTTTATACTACAGCCGATTTTACTAGCCCACTTTGGAAAGTAAGCTATAATAACCTCTGCCTTTCCCTACAGCGTTCCTACTTTAAGAAGATAATATTTGATATCGTGGGATCGTCCCAAGGATGAAGGAGAACTTGTTCCAGTACCGATCCCGCACGCTGCTAGAATTCTTTGGAAAATTTATGAGTTTTTACAAAAAAAAATTCGTAATTAATGCACCGATGACAGCAGAAACACAATTTTTTGTTCGGACCAGTGTGTAATATACATAAAAATATCTGTTCAAATATAAAGATTGGATTGCCAGTTAATATTTTTATGTTGCAATATTGAGATTGAGTGCGTTTTCAAAACACGGGAAGTATATATCTTTCGATATTAAGAAAAAGGAACTACCGCCGCCGTTTGACAAATTTCTCGTTCTTCGAGTTTCTCTGCTTCGTACTGAAAAAACTATAGCATACAAAAATATAAATTTTGGTACACTTGTAGAGAAAGGGTTTGGGTTAACACACTGAAATAAATACTGTTTTTCGATATATATTGCATAGTTTAAGAAATATTTAATGTCAAAGCCATAAAAAATACTTGAGAAGCGAGTTTGCGTCCTGGATAGACTAACAAAAGCAGGACCACGAATTTTTGCAAGCAGATACCTACATAGTTGAATTTTTGAAGGATGGAGCTCTTTTTTAACACTTTACAACATGGTTGAAAAGTGTTTATGACATTGTTCATTCATTCTGTCTGTCTGTCCGTTCGCACGATAACTGCCGTAGAAATTACTTTATCAAAATGAAATTCTAGTATGTTGTTGAGATGGACCTATGGGAATGTAAATGAATAAAATTACCCAATTAGTTTTGGATTGAACCCGGGTTGAAAAAATGAAATACATTGAACCCTATGGGACCTAATGTTTTAAACATTTAAGCAAATTTAAAATTCACAAATTGCTTCAAAAATTTTAGGAAATATTCAAATTATCCCATAAATAAAAAAAAATGTTCGGTAGTTTTTTAAATAAAAATTAAAATAATAATTGTACCCATATTATATGAAAAGATCACGTGAGCTATTTCAAAATAAAGTATGGCAGCCATCTTGTGTCAAAATCGTGATTTTTAAAGTTCTTTTTAATTTATATTTAGTGTTGCATCCGTTCTAATACCGCTTTTTTTGCTGTGCATCTATACACTACGCCTACGCAATTACAATATTTTGGAGTTAAAATGATCACCAAACTTTGATCATTTCTACAACGAAGCCTAACTTTCACGTATGGAGAATGTAAACACATCAAGCTGTAAGATGAGTCATATAAGAATTGCTGAATTTCTTTAACGCAAAATTATTTAGCTCTGGAGTCTGCAATATCGCTGATATGAATAAAACATTAATTGATTTTACGTAGAGAAGCAGATGATTCCATATTATTGCTATTTTGATGAAGTTTTAAGCATGGAGTTAGAAAGTAGTTTTACTCCATGGTTTTACGTTTTTAAGTAAAATAAATTATTGTAGTACTGTGATAATTTTAAAAATATCGCCATTGAATGAAAGGAATGGAAAAATGTTTATGAATGAAATATTCACTGCTTTCATATAGATAGCCAGACGATTTATATTTCGATGACGTTATTTGAATGAAGTTCATTTTTTTCGATGAAGTTTTATGTTTTCAAATATAATAAATTATTGTAGTATTGTGATAATTTAAAAAAATATTACCGCTGAATGTATAGCATTTTAGAGATGTTTAAATAAAATTTCATTTCAGTTGGAAAGTGTTTCATAATCAATGCTTTATGCATGGTTGATCTTTCTTGTTTAAATTTCGATGTAGTTTAAGAGACATTTTACTTTTATGTACTACTGAAGTGAAAAATGTTCTTTCGCATCAGCACGCCAATATTTTCTCTGCTTCATACTCCAAAAACTATAGCATACAGAAAATATGAAATTTAGTACATGTATAGAGAAATGTAACACTATGTAATAAACCGTTTACTGATTTAAACTTCAGCTTGGCATGAAATAGCTCGCGAAGCGGTAGAAGTTAGTTACGGGGGTTGGCGAAGTGTAGCGAGCAGGGGGCGTAGCCCTCTAGTATTTAAAAAAATTATGAAAATCCGTTTATTGATAGTATGGATTCGCTTCAAAGCATTTTTGAACGAAAGCTCTTCGATGGTGAGAATTTTCCGAGAATTCTTCCATGTTCGGTGGTGTTGAAATGGAAACTATGCAACAGTATTTTTGATCTCCAAGGAACCGAATTATGTGAAAATCGTTCAAAATAACGCTTAAACATTTATTGAGTATAAAACCAATTTGAAATAAAAAAAATCTTGATATGTTTCCTATCGGGACCCAAGATTCTATGCTACAGACAACGCAGACAAAACTACATCCTCTTTTATTATAATAGATTCTATTTGTCCTACGGGTCTTAAATGCTGATGATTTTGCCTTTATCTTAGCCACTTTTACAAGTATGAAATCGGCCCTTTAAGCAGCATTTATTAAGAGCTAGCAGCATACCCGTTCTTCGTACGGAGTATATAATATAAAGAAACTTAAAATTCACAATCATGTGCAAATTCCTATAGTATACTAAATGACATTTTTAATCAAAATATTCTGTTAAAATATTTAATACAATGCTCCTAAGAAGAAGTTTAAGAATGTCTGTTCTCGCTATACAAAATTATTTTCACGGGCAGATCTGAAGAATAAAATATCCTAAACCTTTTGTAAGCAAATTTACAGAGAAAAAAATAATTGAATCAATATATACAAAATGAAAGCATTAAAATTGTATGGGAACCGTACTATTTATATACGCGAATATTAGAAGATATAACCTGTATTAGTACATTACATGTATAAATTGAAAATATCAATAAGTCCGTAATTGACTGCAATATATGCCAGAATGAAAGTACTAAAATTATATGGGAATATATATATCCTCGTACTACTTATATTGTCGCAAATTAGAAAATATGCCAGTGTATTAGTAGAAGATTACTCGTATTACAATATGAGTCTCAAAGATATTTGCCAAAATAAAACAGATGACGTAATACATTTAAGATATCAATACTCACCGTAATCTTTATACCAGAAGGTCGTAATTGATTCCAATGTATGCCAATATATATCAAAATATATGCCAATATACCTGTACTACTTTTATTTTCGTAGATAAGAAGATATACATGTGCATTTGTAGAAAATTACTAGTACAACGTTCAATATATGAGTTTAAACAATTTTTATCATAATAAAACAATGGCATAATAATTTGAAAATATCAATAATCCCCGAAAATACCATTTAAATCTGAAGATCGTAATTGATATTATCCAGACGAAAATGCAATAGCAATGAAATTTATTTTATATACATATCTTTATTATTCAAATCGGAAAAGATTTAATAAAAATCGTATGCCGCATAACACAATGGATTTACATCCATTACTAAACGACATGATATCATTTGCTTCAAATAAATTGAATGAAATCTTATCATCAGAATAATGCTATCTTCATGGAAGGTTTGGCCACATTTTCGTCAATTTAGCGATAATTTAAAAAATCGCCAAATTTATCGCCAAGTGGGACTGTAGACCTGATAGTCCCATTTTGCGACAAATTGACGAAACATCATCACAATACTATCCCCTAACAAAACACAATTAATTTCATTTATTAAGCTCAATTTTATCAATTTCATAATATTTTTATGGATTTACAAACATTTTTATCAATTTGGTTATATTTTAAAAATTCACTAAATGTGTTACTAAGTAGAATGGATGGACTGACCAACATGTGCTACCGAAACATCATTTCAGTACTATTTTCTAAAATAACCAAATTTAATTTCATTGATTTGCGTCGTTTTTAGCAATCTGGCGACATTTCCGTCAATTTGGCAAAGTTTAAGAAATGTTGCCAAGTTAGCGATATCTCGCCAAATTCGTAGCTCTAAATTTGCAGATCTGAAGAATATAACATACTGATCCCGTTTGTATATACTAAATGAAAACACTAAAATTGCATTAAAAGATATACCCGTTATACTCTTTTTCTGTTTCAACAATCGGATAAATGAATTTATTGGGTAAACACAATATATGAGTTTATTAGCTAAACACAGTATAAAAGCTTAAAAACTCTTTGCCAAAATAAATGAAAGTGATGTACGCAGTCCGCAATTAATATAATTAAAAGAAAAATCAAACCGTTCTTTTTTAAAATATATTTTTATATCCATTTTTTATTATTCAAATCGTAAAAATAATAATTAAAATTAACAGAGAGATTTAATTTAATTGCGTTCCTGAGCAACATGATATAAGATAGAACCTTCATAAACTACGAAATTAAATAACAATTTTGATTTCTTTATATTTTTCATTGTTGAGTAAAAGCTTGTGAAAAATAAACCATGGAGATAGATTTTCCATTTAAATTCATGTTTCAAACAATTCATGTTTTCAGAAAGTGACTAATTAGCGCAAAAAATCTCCTACCAAAGTCAGAGATAAAGTTTTAATTCACTTTCAAACGATTTTCAACCTTTTCGTTTGGATAAACCACTGAGTTAGAGAGTAGAACTCCTAGGAAAAAGTTTCGTTTTTCATTGATATCTCAACAACCCCTGGTCTTGAAACTCGAAGGACTAAATTTTAAGTGGGGCTATTTCCAGGCTACCCACAAAATTTCATCAAATTTGGTTCAGCCGTTCTCCCGTGATGATGAGACAAACAGATAGGCAGACAGATTTTTCAATTTTATTTATATAAACTAGCAGCATACCCGTTCTTCGTACGGAGTATATAATATAAAGAAATTTATAATTCGCAATCATGTGCAAATTCTGTTAAAATATTAAATTTATTGCTCATAAAGAGAAGTTTAAGAATATCTGTTCTCACTATGCAACATTATATTCACGGGCAGATCTGAAGAATAAAACATCCCGGCCCCTTTTGTAAGTAAATTTACAAAAAAAAAGGAATTGAATCAATATATGCAACCCCGTACTACTTATATTGTCGCAGATTAGAAAATATGCCAGTGTGTTAGTAGAAGTTTACCCGTATTGCTATATGAGTCTAAAAAATATCTGAAAAAATAAAAAAGATGGCGTAATAAATTGAAAGTATCAAAAATCCTGGTAATCTTAATACCAGAAGGTCGTAATTGATTCCAATATATGCCAATATATATCAAAATATATGCCAATATACCTGTACTACTTATATTCTCGTAGATTAGAAGATATACCCATGCATTTGTAGAAGATTACTCGTACAACGTACTATATAGGAGTTTCAACAATTTTCGTCATAATAAAACAATTCTATAATAATTTGAAAATATCAATAATCCCTGAATCAACAGTCCCCGAAAATACCAATAATAATGATGTTTAAATCTGAAGACCGTAATTGATATTATCCAGTCAAAAATGTAATGTCAATGAAATTTATTTTATATACATATTTTTTTAATTCAAATCGGAAAAGATTTAATAAAAATCGTATGCCGCATAACTTATTGGATCCGTTGCTAAGCGACATGATATCATTTGCTTCAAATAAACTGATAGTAATCATATCCTCTGAATAATGCAATCTCCATGGAAGGTTTGGCGACATTTTCGTCAATTTAGCGATAACTTAAAAAATCGCCAAATGTATCGCCAAGTGGGACTGTAGAACTGATAGTCCCATTTTGTGACAAATTGACGAAACATCATCACAATACTATCCCCTAACAAAACACAATTAATTTCATTTATTAAGCGCGATTTTATCAATTTCATGATATTTTTATGGATTTAGAAATATTTTTAACAATTTGGTGATATTAAAAAAATTCCTTCAATGTGTTATTAAGTAGGATGGATGAACTGACTGACAAATGCTACAGAAACATCATTTCAGTACTCTATTCTAAAAAAACAAATTTAATTTCATTGATTTGGGCCATTTTTATCAATTTGGAGACATTTCCACTAATTTGATAAAGTTTAAGAAAAGTTACCAAGTTATTTAGAGATATTCCGCTAAATTCGTAGCTCTGAATTTGCAGATCTGAAGAATAAAATATCCTGATCCCGTTTGTATATACTAAATGAAAACACTAAAATTGTATTAGAAGATACATACACCCATTCTACTCTTTTTCTGCTTCAACAATCGGCTAAATGAATTTATTGGGTAAACACAATATATGAGTTTATTAGCTAAACACAATATATGAGCTTGAAACCTCTTTGCTTAAATAAATGAAAGTGATGTACGCAGTCCGCAATATATATAATTAAAATAACAATCAAACCGGTCATTTATAAAATATATTTTTACATCCATTTATTTATTATACAAATAGAAAAGATTGATGAGATAAACGAAAATTTTGTTTTTTACTAATATCTCGAGAACCACTGGTCGTAAAAACTCAAAATACGGACTAAATTTTAAGTGGGGCTATTTCTAGGCTACCCACAAAATTTCATCAAATTCGGGTCAGCCGTTCTCCCGTGATGATGGGACAAACAGACAGACAGACAGATTTTCATTTTTATTTATATAGACTAGCAGCATACCCGTTCTTCGTACGGAATCTATATATATAAAATTGAAAATCTGTCTGTCTGTCTGTCTGATTGTCCCATCATCACGAAAGAACGGCTGAACCGAATTTGATGAAATTTTGTGGGTAGCCTGGAAATAGCCCCACTTAAAATTTAGTCTATGTTTGGAGTTTCTACAACCAGTGGTTCTCGAGATATTAGTAAAAAACGAAACTTTCGTTTGTCTCATCATCACGAGAGAACGGCTGAATCGAATTGAATGAAATTTTGTAGGTTGCCTTAAAATAGCTCCCCATAAAGTTTGTCCAAATTTCGAGTTTCTAAGACCAGGGGTTGTCGAGATATTAATGAAAAACTGAACTTTATCCTAGGAGATCTACTCTCTAACTCCGTGGTTTATCCAAACGGAAAGGATGAAAATCGTTTGTTTAAAACGTCAATGTGAATTAAAACTTCATTTCTGAGCTTAGTGCAGGATTTTTGCATTAATTAGTCACTATAGGAAAACATGAATTGTTTGAAACATGAATTTAAATGGAAAAATCTACCTCCATGGTTCCTCTTCTACAAGCTTTTACTCAACGATGAAAAGCATAAAGAAATCAAAATGGCTATTTAATTTCGCATTTTACGAGGAAGATTCTATCTTATATCATGTTGCTCGGCAACGGAATGAAATTAAATGTGTTGTTAATATTTATTATTATTTTTTCTATTTAAATAATAAATAAATGGATGTAAAAATATATTTTTTAAATGAACGGTTTGATTGTTCTTTTAATTATATAAATTGCGGACTGCGTACATCACTTTAATTTATTTTAGCAAAGAGGTTTCAAGCTCATATTGTGTTTAGCTAATAAACTCATATATTGTGTTTACCCAATAAATTCATTTAGCCGATTGTTGAAGCAGAAAAAGAGTAGAACGGGTGTATGTATCTTCTAATACAATTTTAGTGTTTTCATTTAGTATATACAAACGGGATATGGATATTTTATTCTTCAGATCTGCAAATTTAGAGCTACGAATTTAGCGGAATATCTCTAAATAACTTGGTAACATTTCTTAAACTTTATCAAATTAGCGGAAATGTCTCCAAATTGATAAAAATGACCCAAATCAAGTAAATTAAATTTGTTTTTTTAGAATAGAGTACTGAAATGATGTTTCTGTAGCATTTGTCGGTCAGTCCATCCATCCTACTTAGTAACACATTTAACGATTTTTTTTAATATCACCGAATTGATAAAAATATTTGTAAATCCATAAAAATATCATGGAATTGATAAAATCGCGCTTAATAAATGAAATTAATTGTGTTTTGTTAGGGGATAGTATTGTGATGATGTTTCATCAATTTGTCGCAAAATGGGACTATCAGTTCTATAGTCCCACATGGCGATAAATTTGACGATTTTTTAAGTTATCGCCAAATTGACGAAAATGTCGCCAAACCTTCCATGGAGATCGCATTATTCAAACGATATGATTTTCATCAATTTATTTGAAGCAAATGATATCATGTCGCTTAGCAACGGATCCAATGTGTTATGTGGCATACGATTTTTATTAAATCTTTTCTGATTTGAATAATAAAAATATGTATATAAAATAAATTTCATTGACATTGCATTTTTGACTGGATAATATCAATTACGGTCTTCAGGTTTAAACATCATTATTATTGATATTTTCGGGGACAGTTGATTCAGGGATTATTGATATTTTCAAATTATTATGCCATTGTTTTATTATGACGAAAATTGTTGAAACTCATACATAGTACGTTGTACGAGTAATATTCTACAAATGCACGAGTATATCTTCTAATCTACGAGAATATAAGTAGTACAGGTATATTGGCATATATTTTGATATATATTGGCATATATTGGAATGAATTACGACCTTCTGGTATTAAGATTACGGGGATTTTTGATACTTTCAATTTATTACGCCATCTCTTTTATTTTGGCAAATATTTTTGAGACTCACATTGCAATATGAGTAAGCTTCTACTAACGCACTGGCATATTTTCTAATCTGCGACAATATAAGTAGTACATGGTTGCATATATTGATTCAATTCTTTTTTTTTTTTTTTTTTGTAAATTTGCTTACAAAAGGGACCAGGATGTTTTATTTTTCAAATCTGCCCGTGAAGATAATTTTGCATAGTGAGGACAGATATTCTTAAACTTCTCTTTATGAGCAATACATTTAATATTTTAACAGAATTTGCACATGATTGCGCATTATAAGTTTTTTTATATTATATACTCCGTACGAAGAACGGGTATGCTGCTAGTATATAATATAAAGAAACTTATAATTCGCAATCATGTGCAAATTCCGTTAAAATATTAAATTTATTGCTCCTAAAGAGAAGTTTAAGAATATCTGTTCTCACTATGCAAAATTATATTCACGGGCAGATCTAAAGAATAAAACATCCTGGCCCCTTTTGTAAGCAAATTTACAAAAAAAAAAGGAATTGAATCAATATATGTTACCTCGTACTACTTATATCGTCGCAGATTAGAAAATATGCCAGTGTGTTGGTAGAAGATTACCCGTATTACAATATGAGTCTCAAAAATATTTGCCAAAATAAAAGAGATGACGTAATAAATTGAAAATATCACTAATCCCCGTAATCTTTATACCAGAAGGCCGTGATTGATTCCAATATATGCAAATATATATCAAAATATATGCCAATATACCTGTACTACTTATATTTTCGTAGATTAGAAGATATATCCGTGCATTTGTAGATTACTCGTACAACGTACTATATATGAGTTTCATCAATTTTCGTGATAAATAAACAATGGCATAATAACTTGACAATATCAATAATCCCTGAATCAACAGTCCCTGAAAATATCAATGATAATAATGTTTAAACCTGAAGACCGTAATTGATATTATCCAGTCAAAAATGCAATGTCAATGAAATTTATCTTATATACATATCTTTATTATTCAAATCGGTAAAGATTTAATAAAAATCGTATAGCACATAACGCATTGGATCCGTTGCTAAGCGACATGATATCAGTTGCTTAAAATAAATTGATGGAAATCATATCGTCTGACTAATGCTATCTCCATGGAAGGTTTGGCGACATTTTTGTCAATTTAGCGATAACTTAAAAAATCGCCAAATTTATCGCCAAGTGGGACTGTGGAACTGATAATCCCATTTTGCGACAAATTGACGGAACATCATCACAATACTATCCCCTACCTTCCGAGAGGTTGGTGGTAGGGGAAGGAGGGTACGGTCCCTGTGGATGCCTCCCCCACTGGGTTCCGGTCTAAATTGGGTGGCACTTCCCGGCCGTCCATACAGTTACCTTATACCTTTCTGGTAGGTCGAACGGTCTGGGTCTCAACAACAACAATACTATCCCCTAACAAAACATAATTAATTTCATTTATTAAGCGCAATTTTATCAATTCCATGATATTTTTATGGATTTACAAATATTTTTATCAATTTGGTGATATTAAAAAAATTCGTTAAATGTGTCACTAAGTAGGATGGATGAACTGACCGACAAATGCTACCGAAACACCATTTCAATACTCTATTCTAAAAAAACAAATCATTGATTTGCGTCATTTTTATAAATTTGGAAACATTTCCGCTAATTTGGTAAAGTTCAAGAAAAGTTACCAAGTTATTTAGAGATATTCCGCTAAACTCGAAGCTCTAAATTTGCAGATCTGAAGAATAAAATTTCCTAATCCCGTTTGTATATTCTAAATGAAAACACTAAAATTGTATTATAAGATACAGCCGTTCTACTCTTTTTCTGCTTCAACAATCGGCTAAATGAATTTATTGGGTAAACACAATATATGAGTTTATTAGCTAAACACAATATATGAGTTTATTAGCTAAACACAATATATGAGCTGGAAACCTCTTTGCTAAAATAAATGAAAGTGATGTACGCAATAAGCAATTTATATAATTAAAAGAACAATCAAACTGTTCATTTATAAAATATATTTTTACATCCATTTATTTATTATTCAAATAAAAAAAATAATAATAAATATTAACAACACATTTAATTTCATTCCGTTGCCGAGCAACATGATATAGGATAGAATCTTCCTCGTACAATGCGAAATTAAATAGCCATTTTGATTTCTTTATACTTTTCATCGTTGAGTAATAGCTTGTGAAAGATAACCATGGAGGTAGATTTTTCCATTTAAATTCATGTTTCAAACAATTCGTGTTTTCCGATAGTGACTATTTAATGCAAAAATCCTGCACCAAACTCGGAAATAAAGTTTTATTTCCTTTCGACGTTTTAAACAAACGATTTTGATCCTTTCCGTTTGAATAAACCACGGAGTTGGAGAGTATAACTCATAGGAAAAAGTTCCGGTTTTCATTAATATCTCGACAACCCCTGGTCTTAGAAACTCGAAACTTGGACAAAATTTATGGGGACCTATTTCAAGACTATCCACAAAATTTCATTAAATTCGGTTCAGCCGTTTTTCCGTGATGATGAGACAAACGAAAATTTCGTTTTTTACTAATATCTCGAGAACCACTGGTTGTAGAAACTCCAAACATGGACTAAATTTTAAGTGGGGCTATTTCTAGGCTACCCACCAAAATTCATCAAATTCGGTTCAGCCGTTCTCCCGTGATGATGGGACAAACAGACAGACAGACAGACAGACAGACAGATTTTCAATTTTATTTATATAGATTATCTAATTTAAACTCTCACGTTTCGTTATATTTTTCGCCTAATTCCTCCATTATTAAATAATAGAATTGGTTCGTCAACATTAAAAAAAAAAATATCTGGCTTAGCAGAAATTGGGGAACACATGTTATTGTGTGCGCCTAAAACCAAGCTTTGTTTACATTATTTAAAAGGTGTGTAAAAAGAAATTTTTATTGTGACACAAATGCTTTTTTTATTGCTGCAGATTTAATTTTAGCCGGATTGCAATGCGGTTCCTTTTAAATTGTACTCCAACGTGTAAACTATTTCTGAAAAATTCTATTTTGGAAACAGAAAAGGTACCATCTCCCATTTAAATACCTATATTTTCCCCTGCTATTCCTCCGTCGAGAATGATGAAGCTTTAAAATTTGGTTTTCATTGTCGGACAATTATAAAATGAGCTCAATTTTCATTCACATATCTGGATGCAGAACAACTGCAGTAGAAATGTAGCTGGGAGAAGGGTGGGGGGTGGGGGTGGGGGCTTCCTTTGAGATTGGCGCCGCTTATTGATTTCCGACTTGAATATCAAAGACCCATTACACAAATTAGATTTTCTGTACATTTCATTATCAGATTGTTCTCATGGTTTGTTAGTTTATAAGAAATGGATTTGTTTGACATCTGATGCAATTGTACCCTGTCTTTCAAGTCGAAAAACTCGATAAATAAGTTTGTTTAATAGAATTGCTATCCGGAGGTTTTATTTTGACCTGATTATGTGTATATGAAAGTACAGTGGTGCTCGAAAAAATTGCGTCACGACGAAAAATTCAGTATTTTCAAAATAAATGTTTAATATAGCGTAACAAACACGAATGCTGCATTCTATTTTTGGTACATTAAACCTTATAGGACAATTTCAATTATCATCGCCCTCTAGCCATAATTAGGAGACAGTAGACATACCTCAATGTCATCTCGAAAATGTAAGAAAATATTTTTTTGTAATCTTAAAATCTCTTTATTATAAAATATTTAATAAAATAATATTGTCCCTCATTTCTCATTATTGCGCAATATTTCACAGATAGCCATTCCTAAATAAAAAATGTTTGTGTATACCCTCCTCTTCAATGTATGTATCAATATTAAACACTTTAAATATCGATTTAAATGTGTTACTGTCCTTTTTCTCCATCAAAGTCATGGATATATGCGGGTGATGGTATTTTGATCACCACTATAATCAAAGTATGCACAAAATGTTTGAAAATGTTATTTATATTTTCTGGTGAGAATCTATAGGGTGTTCAGCAAAATTGACTTAGCTTGTCGAGTTTTGGTAATTGGTTTTAGACCCCAAACTTCCAATTTCAATTCAAAAGGGGCAGAGGTATTGCTTGCTGCAAAAGACGTAGAGGGCGCCATTTTGGTGGCAAAATTTGTCGATGCGAGCTGGGTAAAAGAAATCGAGTCGGAAGTAGTAGAAAAGGGAATACACCCGTGAGGAGAAATCACGGGGGCTTACCATCAGTTGGAGTAGGAGAGGTGTCTATGTCCATCGCTGATTGTATAGAAAGTTCTAGTTCAGCTACTCTGGCTCTGATTCTGTTGCGTTCCTCATTCGTAATCTCGTCTTCTAATCGAAGTCTTTTAGATATTCGTAATTCATTTGCATAATTCATGCTGTATCCGTAGATTGTCGTGGGCTTTTCACTGGTAAAATTTGGGCATTGAACTTTTTATAGTCCTACACTTTTTTTTCGAATCCAAAAGCTTTCTTGAAAGCGTGCAAAGACGCTGGTACACCTGGTACGGAGCCCACGAAAACACGACCAAAATGCAATACGCCGTCATACGAAGTGATGCATAAGTGTTTTCAGATGAAGAAAAAAAGGATTTTTAATGTAATCATGTGGAGTAAAGTGCTACAGAGTATAAAAAGTAACTCAGCACACAATAAAAAAAAATCACCGTATAAAATGCAGCACAAGCAAAGTCAACTTAACTTAATTTCTGCTGCACTTTATGTTGTAATTTGCTCTTTAAAGTAATATTGGTATTACAGAGGAGCATCCTTAATTGAATGGAAAGGCAGCTAAAAGGGCATTCTGAGTTTGTAAGTGCTTTGACGAAAGGTTATATAATTAGATTTCGATTGTCATTTTTATTATATTTAATCAAAAGTGCATGAATATTTTTTGCATGTAGCCCCCCCCCCCCCAAAAAAAATAATAATAATAATAATAATAATTTGATGTGGGCAACGTATGATTTCCCTTATACAATGCAATGAATTTACTCCTTTTACAGTAAAAAATAATGTATAAGATCCACGGTACTGTGTTTTTAACGTTGAATTGTACAATTGGTGATTTTCTGGATGACAACATGTAAAACTATTTCGAAGTACCCAATTAATTTATATTTTACGCAACTCTAAATTTACAATTATCAATATTGATAGCATCCCCAATAGGCAATAGAATTCATATGATAAAATATTTAAAAAATTAATTCATCAATTTGGCTTCATTTTCGTTAACTTATCGTCAATTTTGCAATTCTGACAATATTTTTCGCAATCTGGGCTCACCAAGTTGGCAATATTTCGTTAGCTTAAAAGCCAAGTTGCCAAATTTATCGCCAAGCGTAACAGACAGGAGTGAACAGACTGAGTGAAGAGCATTTTCAAAATACTAGAAGGTATGCTCGTCATATGACGTAATTCAAAATTTGCAAAACATTACTTCACATTTAGTGACATTTTTAGCAATTTGGCAACATTTAAGAAGTTGGCAATTTCGCGACAGTCAGCCACATTCGCCGTCAAAATTTTCGCCAAGTGTTAAGGATGGGCGGAGAAATTGGGTATTTTTATAATAAATTGTTATATTTCTTCCAAAATATTGAATTTTCATCAATTAGTCGTCATTTTCTTCCTCGTGCTCGCTCGGCTGCCGGATTGTGGGTTCGAGTCCTCCACCTGCAGGCATGAATGTTGTGCTGTTGGGCACAGTACGTTACGTCCCCATTCTTGCGCCGGGACAACGTCATGTGACGGCTAAATGGTTCACGATGCTGGATAGTGTATAGGCGAATGATTGAATGCATCAAGTTCCTGGTCATTTATAAAGAATAGTCGTCATTTCATTATTTCAGAGTCATTTTTATTCATTTGGCGACATTTTTATCAATTTCACGACATTTTCGTCAATTTTGCAACAGTTTAAAAGCCACCAAGGGCGACATTCCGTCAAATTCGTCAAGTTTCACAAAGTGTTCGAACGGAGAAATAGGTTATTCCTATAATTGATTCAGATGTTCTTTCAAAATTATTGAATTTTCATCACTTTCAATGATTTAGCGTTATTTGTATCAATTTGGCGACATTTTCGTATATTTGGAAACATTTTAAAAAGTCACTAAGTTGGCGATAATCCGCTAAATTAGTCGCCCAAATTTCGCCAAGCGCAGTTCGTTAGAATGGTGTTAACAAATTTATTGCATAATTTTACATATGAAAAGTTAACATATATCCTAATAGTTACGGGGAACGTTAAGATCACAGTAGTACACAAAGTAAAATTTCTTGGGGTCTGGTTTGATAAAGAAGCTCATTTTCTTTCCCCACGTTGAAAAACTGCTAAAGAATTGTGAGAAAGCTCTGAAAAGTAGATTTACGGAAAACGGAGGTATGAAAGAAAGCCAAAACTGAACTACCTTTACTAACTCTTTTATCCTCGCTAATTCTTTTTTATCCTGTATCCTCTAAAAAAGCCTCTTTTAACGCTTATTTTAATCGCGCATTTAATGTTTGCTCTTCTATTCCTGCTTTGACTGATGAAATTAATTTTATTTTTGATCTTGGCTATGAGACTGCTTATTCTTTTGAGTTTATAAGATTTTCGCCTTAAATTTACTTAGTTTGGTACTAAACTTGTTGCTATTAAATGTCGTTTAGCCCATAAATCTAGTGTTCCTTACTATCCTAAGATGTTCCGTCCTTTTATTCAATTCTGTCTTGAATTTGGTCACTCTAATATTACCACTTTATTTAATTGTATTCGTTCAGGTAAACTTGGGGATATTGATGACTTTAAAAGCTCTGCTGGGGTGTATGTTGTTCCCCTGTTGTCTCCTGATGGTGACTATAAATTTTACATTGGTAGTACAAAACGTTCTGTTGGTATCCGTTTAGCGGAACACGCTCGCGTTGTCAAATGTGACAAACTTTCTACGGCTCTTGCTCAATATGTGGTTAATGATAAATTCCTGTCCATTTTTGAAAAAACTTTCCTTTTAGTTCGTTGTAACAATCGACGTAATATTCTCCTTTATGAATCCCTTTTTATTTATATTTACCGTGAGTCGATTTGTAATTTTAATCCAGTTCAAATTTTAAGTTATGCTTGGCGACTCATTTTCGACTTTATGCAATTCAAATCTCTCAATAGTTATATATGGCGTCATTCTCATGAAAATTACGCTTTACGGTTCTTCCAAAATTATGCTTTTCCTGTAACTAAATAATGTATTGATAGTACTTTTCTTGTAATATTCTTACAATTTGAAAGCGTTTAAAGTAATTTTTTGCATTTTCCGTGCATATTTCTTGGATTATTTTGTATTCATTAATAGTATGTTCATTTACCAATTTTATATTTTTATGCACATTTGCTGTATATCTGGTCTCTATATATGAACATTCCATGTTTTACCTCATGTATCCACTGATGAAGGTTTTAAATACTTTGTACGTCTTTGAAGATGTTCTAATAAATGACTTTTCGTTTAAAGACGTTTTGTCCTTAATTTCATTTGTTGAATTCAGACGTGATACCAATTTTTGATTACAATCTTATATAGTTTTACACTTTCTTAAATGTTTAATTTTTAATCTTAGTATAAGTGTTACAACATATGTCTATTATTTCTTTGGATTACCATTAAATTTTTGTTATATATATATATATATATATACAGGGTGATTAAAAAAAGATGGGCCAAACTGTACGATGTGGTAGTATACACCAAACCAAATATTTTTCGTCGTAGTTTACTGCGTCGAAAATGAAACGTAACGGTACCAGTGGGCTTAATGGTGAAACCGATGAGGTGAGGCGAAAACACAAGAATGACTTAGAAGTTATAAGATGATATTTAATAAACAATAATTACAGCAATGGTTCAAAAGAGCGACCGACAACCTGAAAGCACGTCTCACAACGGCGATGGGGGGGGGGGGGGGTTGACTAACTCTCTCTAACAGACCAGGCTTGTCGTGCACTTCGGCAGCAGCGGCCAAAATTGTGGCAACGAGTTCCGCTTCAGATTCAAGGGGACTGTCATAGACGAGACTCTTAAGATATCCCCCCCCCCACACACACAAAAATCTATAGATGAAATGCATATCGGCTTTTTCTCTATTTGTAAATTCCTCCATCGTATCAAAAGTTGGAGCTGCGAATAACTGTTGCAAACTGATAAGGCAATACAATCGGTGTTACTAAAATTTGCATAAAGTTCTTCTTCTTCCCCAGATGGAATTAGTATACGTAGTTTTCTTCTTCAACCGGAAAATAACAACCAGAATGGGCTTTTAAGTTTGCGGAGCAGCCGCATCCCAACGAGTAAGCGCCCTGTACGTTTCATTTCCGATCTGGTAAACTATCACGAAAAATGCTTGTTTTGGTGCGTTCTACCACCTAGTAAAGTTTGGTGCATCTTTTTTGAATCACCCTATATATGTATATATATATATATATATATATATATATATATATATATATATACTGTGACATCACAGTAAATGGAGGGATTTCGATTCGCAGTTTCACAACTAAAGTAATATGCCAACGGCCCTACTGTGCTGATAACACCGGTTCTCGTTAGATCACCGAAATCAAGCAGCATCGGGCGCGGTTAGTACTTGGGTGGGTGACCACCTGGGAACACCGCGTGCTGTTGCCACATTTCGGGCGCGGTAGCCCGGTGGTTTGCGCGCTGGATTTGCACGCTGCCACAACTGCCGCCGTGTTCATGCGGAGTGCGATCACGTTAAACATGTGGGTCCGTAAGTCCTTCCGAGAGGTTGGTGGTAGGGGAAGGAGGGTACGGTCTCTGTGGATGCCTCCCCCACTGGGTTCCGGTCTAAATTGGGTGGCAATTCCCGGCTGTCCAAACAGTTACCTTATACCTTTCTGGTAGGTCGGACGGTCTGGGTCTCAACAACATCAACTAAAATAACGATAATGCCATCCGGCAGACACTATTATGCACGATATAATGTTTTGTCTCTACATGTTTGCGTTACGTTTCACGTAAAATTCTAACAAAGTGTTTGGATTGGGACTCTACCAAATTAGTGAGGATTACTTAAACAATTTCGTCTGGAAACGAATATTCCACGTTAATGTTGGAGCAGAGCCACCCATGCAAATTGTTGGCTCACCTCAAACACACACATACCTCCATCCATATTTAATTTCCCCCTATTTGTTAATTTTTCATGTCTTTTCGTTTCTCTGAAATAAAAAGGTGGAGCTCCTCACTAATAAATGAAATTAATTGTGTTTTGTTAGGGGATAGTATTCTGATGATGTTTCGTCAATCTGTCGCAAAATGGGGCTATCAGTTCTACAGTCCCACTTGTCGATAAATTTGGCGATTTTTTAAATTATCGCTAAACTGACGAAAGTGTCGCCAAACCTTCCATGGAGATAGCATTATTCAGACGATATGATTTCCATCAATTTATTTGAAGAAAATGATATCATGTCGTTTAGTAACGGATGTAAATCTAATGTGTTATGCGGCATACGATTTTTATTAAATCTTTTCCGATTTGAATAATACAGATATGTATATAAAATAAATTTCATTGACATTGCACTTTTGACTGGATAATATCATTTACTGTCTTCAGGTTTAAACATTATTATTATTGATATTTTCGGGGATTATTGATTCAGGGTTTATTGATATTTTCAATTTATACATGTAATGTACTAATACAGGTTATATCTTCTAATATTTGCGTATATAAGTAGTATAGGTCCCATACAATTTTAATGCTTTCATTTTGCATATATTGATTCAATTCCTTTCTTTTTTTTTTTTGTAAATTTGCTTACAAAAGGGGCCAGGATGTTTTATTCTTCAGATCTGCCCGTGAATGTAATTTTGTATAGCGAGAAAAAAGATTCTTAAACTTCTTTTTAGGAGTATTGTATTAAATATTTTAGAATCTTTTGATTAAATATGTTATTTAGTATACTATAGGAATTTGCACATGATTGCGAATTTTAAGTTTCTTTATATTATATACTCCGTACGAAGAACGGGTATGCTGCTAGTCATAAAATAAATTTATTTCAAAACAATCTACACACCAATACCTTAAGAACATCAGAGCATATAATAGAAAATAATAAAACCTTATTTAATAGAAATTTTTGTACTTGACATAACACACGAAGAAACTAAAATACCTGAAATCCTTCCACAAATAGGATGATAACTGTAAAGATATTTCTGTTCGTCTACTTCAAACAACACTTTCCTCAGGGTGTTAAAAATCATTTCCGAATAAAGCAGGATCAAACAGAAGAGCGGTAAAGCAGATTGACATTGGCACTGACACATTTTTTACACCGCGTAAATATGACTCGGGAAGATCAACAATATCGTTTTCTACAAAACCGGATTCTTTTGTAAGACTAAGCTGTCGAGAAAGAAAATTTTCAAGAAGAAATTTCTTCGTGAAAAGAAGTATTTATTGCATTGTAAGAAATGATATTTTTGTGTCATTTTTCTGATCTAGCACGTCTCCGTAAAAATTGTACCCGTGTTTAAAATAATTCCATTAGTTTAATTTTATTGTTGGTAGTAAAATTTTTGATATACTATTGTTTTTGCTAAAAATTTTCCCTTGACACATCTATTTCTCAACATCTGCTATAGATATAGTTTAGTTGATGACCGATATGGATTCAACATCACATTGTGGAGGAGGATGGATGGTTCATTAAGGATACCCACTTCCAGTTCAAGAATTTTCCTTTTACTTTAAATATCTATTTCTGAAGATTGACTACAAATAGAGTTTAGATGATAACTGATATGGATTGATCATTAAATTCTGCTAGGGCGGTTTATTAGGAATTTCCACTTCCGGTTCCTTTTTAACTTCCGGTTCAAAAACTTCCTGGAAACATTTAATTCTCAGGATTGGCT